>WBMW01000797.1:1087949-1106860 GCA_013396635.1 Penelope pileata
CCAGGTGATCAGAAGAGGTGGATCCAGGGTGGGGCTACTCTGTGCTCATTTAAGAGCCAGCTACAGAGAGGAACGTATCTTTCTTGTGGGATCTGGCTGCTCCCTGGGGAAGTGTTATCATCTTGGTGGGGGATGATCATTATGTGAGTCCAAAACTTTTTGTTACTCCTGTTTATGGCCATTAAACTATCAAGTATTTTACCTGGGATTGCTAGATATCTATCTGAAGCAATCTTGCTTCTCCATTTGCATAACACCATGGTATTATCCAAAAAACCAAAAAAAGCCACCTCTGATTATATAGTGCTTTCTTCTCCATCTTCTTTACTGAGTTCTGCCTTCTTATTCTTTTCCAGAAACCTGTTTTGAAAAGGAAGGGAGAGAAGTGGAAAGCAAGCAAGCAAACAAACCCAACTGGTTTTTGTTTGACTACGACAGCAGCTAGCTTTGTTTTATATGGTGTTATTTTAATGGATGTACCAAGTCATTCTTAGTAACTTTAGCTTTGTGCTAGCTGTTGAGCGGTGGCAAAAGTTACCTTGGCAAAAGCAAAGAGTGAGCTGTCATTTAAGACAATCTAAGAAAATAAATAAATGTTCAAGGTTTGGCTTTTCAATTTATCATTCAGAATAATCCTATTCTCAATGGCACAGAGCAATAACTAACTTAAGATCCATTTCCTCCTATTGACTGTTAATTTTATTTAAAAAATAAGAAGCTGAAACAAAATGTCTGCTGGACCTATGCCATTTCTTAATTTCCACACAGTTAGCACCCTAACTGTGCCCTAACCTAACCCTAAACCTGCAGATGGTTATGGCCCATGTATTTCTACATACTTTCTACAATTTCCATTTTTATTCTTTCCATCTTGGAAAGATATCTTGGAGGTTGTCATTGTTTTCATTCCTATTGGGAAGAGCAGCAGTGTGTATGAAGAAAGAGCTTAGACTGAAAGCTGCAGAAGTTTATTGATGCTGATGCATTTGGATCCTTTCCTCACTTAGTCACCGTTTTCAGAAGTTTTATCGCAACAACACAAGAGCATCCCCTAAGAGGGCCTTCCTTCAAGCCATTCACTTGTTATGAGGTACTATATTTTAATCAGGTTTTTACTCTCTCTTCTACCAATTTATAAAAGTATTTTCTTACATGAATTATGTCACTGTTATTGGCATGCAGGCACTAATAATTAATTGTCCTAGAGAAATTCATTTCTCACTAACATATTGTTGTTTTCTGCCTTTGCTTTAGAACAAAGCTGATGTGTTGTAAATCATTCTCAGTCTGCATATTGCTTGTATCCTTAATTACAGCTCTTTGAAGACCAATATCTCTCTTGCAGGAAAAAAAACCAAAAACTTTCACACAAGTAAAACTTAGGAAACTTTCATATAGTCTAGATTCAGCTGTCTAATTTGTAAATGTTGTTTATAAATTATCTAATCAGATGGTCTTTGATTAAAATGACAAACTAAGTCTGTTGTACGGAAATCACATATGAGGGCTCACTGGGAATTGATTACAAATTGCCCTTAACACCAGCTTTTGTATTTTGTGAGTACAGAGCAACAACAAAACATGAACCAATCCTACTGGAGTTAAACATCTTGAAGATAAAGATGCCTTATGAATTGATAGATCAGCTCAGAATATTCATAAGAAATTGAAATAAACACATTCTAGTGTTGACCAAAGGAAGACCCTGCTTTTGTCTTCTGAGAACTAAGGCTGGTCTGCATTATAACAGTAACCTTGATAAATTAAAATGAAATCTCTTTCTTACTGATCTGAAGCACCTGACTCAAAAGTAGTTAAAATGCTGTTTACTCATCATAGCTATTTCTGGAATTCCAAGAGTACAATCAAGGAGTTAATCCTGGTGGCAGGATACTGATTTTAGGTAAAAAAGGGAGATGGTGAATTATTCTGGACTATATTCTGTACTCTATGCAAATGTCTTGTGTTGGTGCCCTGGTAGAAATAGTTTATCATGCTTATCACTGTGTGCTTAAAGCATTATCTTAAGCCAAGCTTGTACTCACTGTAATCCAAGTGTTCCTGATCTTCTGCAGCCTTGAAGAGTGTATGTTGACATTTTAGATTATTCTGTGTTACTATATTAAAAGTCAAGAGGAGGGATCTTTCACTTTCTGTTCAATGCTGGAATTAGTATCTAGTCCCTGTTTCCAAAGTCACAGTTCAGCAGAGCAAAGCCCTCTGCGCTTCACTTTCACCAGTTATCCTTCTCTTAGGATTTCATGAGAATAACTGAAAAAAGAAGAAAAGCTAAACCAGAGAATAGTTCTCAAGGCTGCTGTTGGCAGACACCTTGTTGGCGTTGGCTTAAAAAATGAGAATTAAGAAGGATCCACTGCATTATATTGAAAGATAACTGAAATAGCAAAAACATTTACATTATAGGATGGCAAGTGAAAGCGGTTAAAAAGAGATCTTCAGAAGAGCTTTGTCTTCTAGCAAGCTATAGGAAGGTCCCAAGGTAAGAGCTGAAGATGAATCTGAACAGCACTGAACACCTCTAAGGAGTGAGTTTCACCTTGACAGCAGCACCTGAAATGCTGCCGAGAACAGTGAGAGGCTGCCAGCAGTAAGAGATGCAGAGAAAGAGGGACTGAAGCAGGAGGAAGCTTTTTAGAGAAGGAGGCAGGGGATGCAGAAATGAATGAGTCTGAAGCACGGGTTTGTCAGAATAAATTTCTTTGAGTTTTAGTATGTCTTCTCCATTCTTTAGGGCTTTCCCTGAGCAGTTGTACTACTGAGAGTGCTGCATTCCCATTGCAAGTTGTGATGAAAGGGCAGAGGATGAAACTGAAGAGGTGACAAGTCATTACTCACATTGTGGAAGAGAATTCATTTTCGAAGTGACAGTTCTGGTATACACAAAGATGCAGAAAGATTTTTTTCCCTACTTAAACAATATGGTTCCTTTTTACATGGTGACATATTTCTACCCTTCAAAGAATAAAGAGATTCCTACCTGCCAAAAACAAATCATAGCTGCTGTCAGAGGCTTCTCCCTCTGATGCCTTCATATCAGGTGCATTCAGCACTCCAGTGCATGACCCAGCCTGAACCTTCAATGTTCATCGGGTTTGCACTGGAGTGGAAAGGTAGTGTACTGGAAAGGGAACGTGGAGCTGTGCTTCCTATGTACCATTCCATCCACACCTTTGACAGATGATGATGACGAATACATATTCATGCACAATATTCAAACAGATGATTTAGATTTTAATGTTTGATTAACTTTTAGAAGTAACTGCACAGGCTGCTATTAAAATCAGGTATGGCAGAATGTATTTTCAAGACTGCCTTCTCTAACTCAAAAGAAATTATTCTTATGATGTTAAACAGTGTCAGTCAATTGTTTCCTCTTGCTCCTTTCTTTACCCAGAACTCCCAGCCTCTGTCATGAAGAACCACAACTTTTCTGCACAAGTAATATGCAAATTACCGCTGAGAACACTTTTGTGTGGCCTTAAAATGTGCAGGTTCCTGGGGTGAATGTGCCTACATACAAAATGGACCTGCAAATTATATGGACAGGTCATACAGGAAACCAGGCTGTGTATCCAACACATCCTCTTATTTTATTTATAACTTACAAGACTTTAGCCAAACTAGATTAATTATGTAAACAGCACAACAAGATGATTTTGCTCCTTCTGGTTAATTTTCTGCAATATTTCAGGTCAGTAAACAGTTTTTTTTTTCATGTTAATGCATTAATATATTAAATTTAGCTATTGTTTCCTGAGGTCTGCCAGATCCTCTAGAGGTTCTCTACAAAACACAATTTCATCCTGCACCTGGGCTGTTCTTTTTCTCTGTTAAATTGCTGTATTATAGCAAGTTGCTAATAAAATATATTTTTTTTAAATTCTCTTTGTCTGGTCACAAAATCAGTGGGCCTCAGCTGTTAGTTAAAAATCAGTACTTCCCTTCTATTTCCTTGTATTTAGAAATATTCTGTCTGCTTCATACCACATCTACAAAAAAATGCCTATTTGAAAATGAGATAAGGACAGAAGCTCAGTTTGCAAGGAGATATACACACATTTCCATACAAATGTGTACCTATAGCTTCTATATCACAGATACATTTCAAGCATTCTAACCAATTTAGGAAGATGGTCATGGTCTTTTTGAGGTTACAGGATTAAATTGTGAGTATACATGCACTGAAATATTTCTGATGTTGTTTTATGGCAAGCTTTGTGACAATGTATAGGACAACTTGAGAGTGGACAAGCATTGAATATTTAGGATTCTGGACAACTCCATTATATTTTGCTTTGACTCTTAAGCTGTACCAGAATGAGAAAGCAAGTTCATATCAACTCTTCTGAAAAAAAAATAGTATATTTTAAAGCTTTTAACATCACTTATATTTATACTTGAAGTTTAATGTATTCTTTTTATAACAGAAGACAAGTTAACGATAGCTGGAACTTTGTGTTGCTGATGGCAGGCTAAAAAAGTAAGCTCAAACAAAAACAATCTTTGGACAGTTTTTGGTCTTCAGTAAGTCTTTTGCTGGAAGCTGAACAATATGAGGTCTTTTGGCTTAACAACAACAAAAACACAAGATCCTCAGCAGTTCCAAGTTTTTGCACTATAAACCAGTAGGATTTCTAAAGAGGTTTTTACTGAAGGTATCCTAAGCAAAATACTTTGTTTCCTTTTTTTCCTTCAGTAGACCCATAACAGTATTGGGTCCACAGCATTTTCTATACATGGTAGCTCATTTTTGGTTGCTTTTCCCTCAGCCAGCTGATCTGGGATTTAACTGTGCATTTCAGACATACGAATGGCACTGTGTAATGTGCAGGGTCATATTTGCTTTATTTTTATCTTAACTTCCTGCCCCCAGGCTGCGAGACAAGGATTTACTTGTTGGTGCATTAACTTCTGTGATTCCCCAAACATATCCTGAATGTCTGCATAAAGCCAGGACATGGATGATTAGCTACAGAAAAGCTATATACGGCTTGGGATTTTCTTTGATATTGTTGCTTATCTGGAAACCTATCACAATAGCTGCCTTAGAGCTGAATGCCCAACAGCTGGGGGTCTTATCCCATGGCATCAGCGTGACGCAGCAGATCACAGAAACTGGAAGTAACTGAGAGACCTGCAAGCTGAAGGTCCCAAAGAATCTTCATCCCCTCACAGATTGCTTCTTGTGCCATGAGGAAACCGAGTATGAAAACAAAGTAAGAGCAGTGGTTGCTAAATGCCAGGTAACACCAAAAGAATGAGTGCTCTAACAGATGACACACAAACAGCTCTGTCCAGAAAGGAGATGACCCGCTGCTTTCCATGACCTTGAGTACTCTGTTCAAGAGACAATTTTCTAGCATTGCTGGATGAATGTCATTTTCCTGCAGGCTAAAAATGTGTTTGGGACAAACCTAAATCTGGGTCCTGGACCTGATACAGCTTTCTCTTTGTAATTTCCTAGCTTGAAAAAAAGTGGTTTTGGTTGTAGATTCCTAAAGCTCAGTTAAGAACTGACATAAGAGAGCTGAGATATTTTATCAGGACTAGAAGAGCAGCAGGGATATATCTGTGATTAAAATCATGTATTTTTATTTGAAGCTGAGGGAGAAAGTTGAATTTTCTCAAAATCTCTTCCTCCTTATTACCCAAACCATTCAGGATAGCTTATTCCCCTGAAAAAAAACCAACTCAATTTACAGTGCTACTAGACCCCCTTCAAAGATCTACGGCAGCAGCAGGAAGGCGGAGTACTATCTATTATAATGAACATGAAGTTTTATGAAGCTAGGTTATACAAAAGGAAGTAAAAACGTTGAGTTCCCTGATTTGTAAGAAAGGATTCATTTTTAGTAATTGCACAATATCTTGAACATGAATGTTTAACATGAAAGACAGTACGAGAAGTAAAGCTAAACCACCAAAATCCTGTGCCCATAGGGGAAGGTTTCTTATGCACGTAATTACTGAGCATTCCTATTGTTTCCTTAGTAAATATCATATTAAAGCTGATTCATGTTTTTTCATGGAAATATTCCTTTGACAGTTATAGAAGTCAGCGTAATTTTAAAGCAGTTTAGGAATTTTTAAATTCTCTGCAATTTCAAAATGCACGAATACTTTTTTTTTAAAATAATTGATGAAAATTGAGAGCTCTAGATTTTGATTTTTAAGGCATTTGATCAGCACCTTTCTCATCAAGGATCAACTTTTTATGTTTCAAGGAAGAGCATCTGTTTAAGCATCAAATTAGTGATAAATTAGAGAGTTCAACTTGCTACGCTTCAAGAGCCCTCTCCATTAGTGGTTACCTACTCATCAGTGAAAGCTGAAGAAACAGGTAAGGTGATTGTACTAACCTGCCATGGAATTATGCCACCCCTTTTTGTCATATGTTTCCTGTGTTAAAAGCTATTGTAATAAAAGCAAATACTCAGTTCTGGCAGAATTTTTACAGCTTTGTTTCATCTCTTTATCATGGCCTGTTGATGCATCTTCTTACTGAGCAAGACATAAAATACCAAAGGAAATGCTAAATTAGAATCTTTTAATAACTAAATTTTTAAAACTATTGAATTAAACATGGCAACATTTCTTTTCTGGATGAATTAATGTTCATCCGTGCAGAAAAATTTGAATGTAACATTATTTAAGCAATTTAAAAGCAAATTAAAGATTTATCCATTGTATCAGGTATCTGACTTCAGGCTAACATTTTAATCTCGACCATTGTTACAGTGTTTGCCATTCAAAAACTCTGAGAGATAAAGATGAAGGTTAATTCATGCAGAATGAAGACTCAGCTCCTTGTTGATAAGTGTGGCTGGGTATCAGGGAGCTGCAAAATATGTTAATGGAGTGATTGTTTACATTGGTGTGTTAGGCATCAGTTACACTTGTTTGAATAATTGGTTTTTGCTTTTGCATTTCAGATTTATTTCTGTATTTAGATGCTATTTTCTGAGCTGCTATACTGACCACAGAAGGAATGCATTTTTTTCTGTTGTAAGGAGACCCACAGATTTTACTAGAACCATTTTGTAAATATTTTTACAGCAGATGATTGACAAACAGTTTTCTGGGGAAATCTTCTTAAGAAACAATAGCTGTCACTCTGTAGCTTTTTTCAATTTGCTAAGTTATTGTCCTTCTCTGTCATCTTTTCAACAGCAGGCCTGACTCATCTCCCAGTTTAACAAGTGCAATTTCTCTGTCTGAGCTGCTCTTGAATTTTAACTGGGAACAGTTAAATTTCAACTGTTTGAAAATGAATCAAAATTTCAACAGTTTGAAAAACTGTTTGAAAATGAATCAGGTTCATGATATCATGTTCAGATCAGCTGAGTCATGTTGAGAAATAACAGCAAAGGGGAACTGACGTGGACAAAAATATGTCTTCAGAACAGGGAAACAAAAATTGTTGATAACATGACCAGAGCACTCGCTGTATATCAAATACACTAAGAATATGTAACCAGTATACATGTGAGTGCAGGAATGTGGCTGTGGACAATTATGAAAGCCCTATAAATGGCTGATCTTTTTGAACCCTGCTCAGGCCTACAGCATCCCAGGGCAGTGTGATCAGTGCATTTTTTGAAGTAGCAAAGAAACGGAAATTGTACATTTCTAAATTAAATTTGGCCATATATATTGCAATGATCTTTTCCTTTCCCTTGCTTAATGCAGAGGTGAAATATTTTTTTCCTGTACACAAAAACTGTCAAGCCTGTTTCTCTTCTATTCTCCTATAATTCTCAACAGGAAGTAGCCAGCTCTCCTAAGAACCAAATATAATGAGCCCAGTTCTGCTTACTTTAATTAGCTGACCAGGTTAAGAAGATAATTAGTCACCCCTCTTAGCAATCACTACAGACAAGTTGTACTGTGCAATTGTATATTAATACACAGACAGGTGTTTTCACCATTGTGCCAGACTGAACTGTCAAATCCTGGTTGCCACAGTCCAGCTGTGGAGACAAGGTCTCTGATTTCATCACAAAGGAGAAAGAGCAAGACTCGTGTATTAGTCCACAATACAGAAAAAAAGCAGTTGTGTTAAACTTCACTGAACTGTCCTGATTCCCTACCAACATCAGTTTTGGGACAGTAACTCTGCATTTAATATACAGATATCAGTGAGATCAGAATCAGCTGATGAAAATGTGGCATAGCAGAAAAGCCACTCTGCAATGGTGTGAAGATATTAAACTGATCAATTAAGTCAGGCTGTAGGAAAATGTTCAGCAAAGAAAAAAAGCAACACATTTGATTACAACGCTGTTATCATTAAACTGCTATAAATATGCTAAAAATTTGTTTTTTTATAACTTTCTTGGAAATGATGCATTTATTAGAAATTAGTTGTATTTCAGTGCATGGAGAATTACACAGAGCAGAAGCCACAGGGATGATTGATTGTTATCAATAATTACATGTTCTGACTAAACACTTTCAGACTCCTAGTGTTGCCGTTTCTTCTATGTGATTTTACTCTAATCTCCTTAAACAAAGGAAATAAAACAAAAGGAACAAAAGAATAAAAATTCAAAACCTTCTTACGGAGGCCCAACCTTTAAAGTTTTTTCTCATGTTTGATTAGAGTTATATCAAACCTTTAATTAGTGATTGCTCATACTACATAGAACCGGCAAGAAGAAAGGTCATTGAAGTTTTCCTACTCTCTCTTGAGTGCATCTCTATAATAGTCCTAACTTACAGAGGGGAATGTAAACAGTTTTTCTTAATATTTACTGTTCTGGACTCACCCAAACTGAGTTCTGTGTCCTTTGTTCATGACTTAAAATAGACTTTTAAAGTGAGATGCTATCTACCTATCTCCTTTATTTTCAGCACTCAGAGAGGCTAGGCGGTGAGCATCACCATTTTGGTAAAATCTTTTCCTTCTTCTAGATACTATGTGAACCCTTGATTAAGACTACAGGAGAGAAACGAACAGCTACTAAAGTCAGAGCACAGTGCGCCATTCCTAGTTGTCATAGCACTGTCAGTCTTGTTCCACATCCAGAATGTTAGGAAACTTCTGGTCCAGAGAGGAGGCAACCAGCAGCAGTAAAATGACCTGATAACACATCTGTAAATTTCTAGCAATTCCACTAAGTTTTTGTATTTTTATTTTGTGATACAATATAAATATTTTAGAGAAACCTAAACATGTTGTTAGACAATGGCAGCAACAAAGGTTGGAACAGTTATTTGAAACACAGATTATCTCTACTATAGAAACTGAGTTGACTTGTTTCCTCCCTCAACCCAGAGAAGCTAGTAAACTAGTAACTTGCACAGGAGTTAGGAATCAGCACATAGACATGTACATGAATACATAATGCAAATAGCTGAGTACCTGCTGGACTCAAATATAGACGCATAAGAACTCGAATTGTTTCATAAAGTACCGATTTAAGACGAATTGTTTGGGATGAAACCTTTATTGAGACATGTCAAAGAATGGCAGAGAAATATAAGACTCACCAAATGCCTGGAGAAGAGATGGTATTAGCCTGCCAATGTTGCCTGGTTCAGTTTGTATGTTACATTTTCTCTTAGATCAAGATGAACTAGTGTTCAGTGCAAATGGTTTCCTTCTCTCGTAGTGTCTTAAGCTTCCAAGTGTGTTAGCTGCTAACCACGTGTTACCATTCAATTGCATTTCTCTTGCAGCACTCCATCTCTAACCTGCTGAGCAATATTTAAGCTATCATAGGGCTTTCTTTAGGAATTAAGGCATATTTCAAATCTGAATGTTTACTTGATCTCGGGTTTTGGAGACTTCTTTTTTTTTTTTTTTTTGATCTTGTTTAAGAGGTGGGTGAATATCTGTTACCAGACTTTCCAGGGACATCTTGAAAGGCCTATTTTCCTATAAGCTTGCATCTTAGGCATCTACTGTGAATTTAAACTGATTCTTAAGGAAGGTTAGGTTCATTGTTGTTGAAAATATTTTTTTCAGCACCTTCAGGAGGAGAAGGGCAGATGAAAAGAGAACATAACGAAAAGTGGAGAGGCACAGAAAAAATGTGAACTGCCAAATTTACTGTCTAGCTATAATGAGGTATTGCTTAACAATTAAGTTAAATTATGCAGCTGTTTCTAGTATATTGTGCTAATGCATCTGAGAAATTATAATTTTCTGATTGGAGAATGTTATGTGGAGGAAACTATAGCATTCCCCATTTCTGCAACAATTCATTTCATGATTAAAAAAGGAAGCCAGTATTTTTGCAGCTGGCAGGAATAGGCAATAAAAGATGACAATCCAAGGAGGCCTGTTAGTCACTGACACAATAAAACAATCCCCAACAAAGGCTGCAGAAGGAGGAAAAAAAAAAAAAAAAGCATGAAAGTATACCAACGACACACAGCCCATCAGTTTCTGTGAAGTGACTATATAGCCCACGAGTAGCAGAGGCAGTTTTGAGTGTTTCAAAGCCAAGTGCTTGAAAATGCAAGTGAACAATTCAATCAATGCTTTAAAGCAAAATCTTCTTGTATAGCATGAATGTACATCGGCTTTAGAAAAGAAAAAAAGAGACAAACAACTTCAATAGTCTTAAATCTTTAACTTTCTCAGAATTTTTCTTTGGATAAGGATTAAGTGAAGATCTGGAGAAACTAAAGACCATTGAAAAAATAAAAGGAAATAAGCTGGAGTTGAAATTTTTACATGTGAAACATGCTTGTGGGAAAAGTGGCTACATAAAGCAGAAAAGAAATTAGGTATGTTAATGGGAGCAGGTGGCTTATTTTTATTTCATTTTTGACCATCTTGAATTCTGAAGACTATTTAAAATTCTAGTCTAACAAATTCATAAATAAATCTATTACCCATTGTTTAAACTTATTTATGCAAAAAAACCACAAAAACCAAAAACTCTAGATGAAAGCATATAATAGCTTTTTACAAAACAAAAAAAAAGCTTTTCAATTAGCATCCATACTTCAGATGATCCTTTTATTCTAATCATCTGTTTTGCATGATTCTTTTGTTTTAGTCAGCATTTCCTTTTTAAGAAGGTTGAATTGGTGGAAAATATCGTTTTATTTCACATCTTATGAGTCTGAATAACATAAAATGAGGTTGTGCCATGCTTCATGACCATGCATTTTTAAACGTTTTCTATAAATAAATCTAATTTTGTTTTAATCTTGTGACAAAGCACTGCCTTGAAATGATAATGAAGAAACCTAAGGAAATACCATTTGAAATCATTCTTGCTTTTGTTTCCACCGGTTGCTCCAGAAAGGTAAAGCAGATTTGGCCTTTAATTTCCTTCAGTGATCTAATTTCTTTACTTACTTCTGTACTGACTTTCACATTTAATTACAGTATTACTCATTAGAAAAAATCTTCATGGGCAATCAAGTGAATTTCAAGATCTTTTAAAAATCTTATTCACTGTGTATCTAAGCCAAAGTTCCCCTAAGCTGAGTTAAAGACTTTGATGAAAGAAGTGCTTTAGTTTCCCCGTTTATCATAGAATGATTAAAGAATTTTTACCCACAGAACAAAGACTTTTCTGCTTGAAAACAAGGGAATTTGGTAAATCCTCCAGAATATAAAAATTATTCTTTAGAAATGACCTTAAAGGGACTTATATTTATTTATAACAGGAGACATTGGCCCATACTCATTTCAGTAGTTCATTTGGTGCCTGGTTTGAGTTGGTTGATAATGTATGTAGCTCCTCGGCTACCTTATCCCCACCTCGCAATGCTCACTTACATGTGTTGTCCCCCTCCCTCTGAAGAACCAGTAACAGTTGAGATGCTCACAAGTCGTGGGCCCTTCCTTCTTCCCGTTTTGTCTTAGAGGCTGTGAAGTCATGAGCCTTCTACCCCTGAGGGAATGCTGGGGTAAGGTACCTCTTATCTGATGGAGAAAATATATCTGGTCTGCTTAAATGTAATTCACTTTTGGGGAACCACAGGAATTGTTGAACAATTAACACATCTCCAATGTTTTTCTGCTTCAAGGTGCAGTTTGTCTCCTCCTTCTACCTGGATCTCTTTCCTAAGCAAAGTAACAGTACCACAGGGAGTGGATTGCAAGCTTGATCTTGACATAACACATAATGTAAAGCATTTCTTTACAACATATCCATTTACTTTTTACATTTTACTGATCTGTACTTTTGTTCCATACCCATTTCTGTGAGCACAGGCAAACGGCAGCTTTTCCTGGCAGCCACCTGCCCTTGCTGCAGGAGGAAGGGGCTTGGGCTTCACACAGGCGGTCAGCAGCCAAGGGGGAAGAGCCTAGGGGGAGCTGGCTGAGTGAGGTCAGGCTCTTCTGCTCTCAGGTCCACCATGTTGTCTCTAATTTAAAAAAAAGAGAAATCAGGAGGGGGGGGGAAAGCCCCATAGGCAATTCAAAAGGGGGGAAAAAGTAGCTACTGTTACAAGATTAAACCAGGAAAATGTTAAGTACGAATTTTCAAAGTTCCTTTCCTTGTCAAAAATTTTGCTCTTTCTCTTCTACTGAGCAGGAAAGCTGGAGTTAATTCATATCCTCACATTACAGTTTTTCACAAACATGCTTCCAGTGATGTCATTTGTTCTGTATTACCACTGCTGGCTTGTTCTTAGACCACTACTTTCCCTTTTTGCTGAAGTCCAGGGGCCATCACTGCGTGTCTGCTGTGATGTCTCATGTGCGAGGAAGGTGTGCTGCCTCTGGGTAGCTGGGTCCTTGGAAATGCCAGATCTGATTGAAATTAATAATGCCAGAGACCCCTGATGCCTCTGGTGTAAAAGTGTCTTATCATTTAGATACATAAATAAAAATATCTCTAGCATGTTAATAATCAGTTTTAAAAAGTAGAGCTGTTTATATGTTAATGACATAAAATAGTATTAAAAGTAAAAACAAACCATGTACAAACTTCAACTGAGTCTTACAAATATTGTGATATCTTACCAATTATTGATGTTGCATTGCATCCGTATAATCACATATAATTTAAACTTTCTAAAATGGGAGGATACTACAAAAGTTGTCTCAGACTCTTAGCTAGTGTCATAAATATTCTTCTGTAATCCGTACAAGAAGTCCTTCATTACTTCTTCCCTGAGGGTATATTCTTCAATTTTCATCTTTATAGCACAATGATAAATTAGAGCTTAATGCTGCTGTGCCACAAAGCAACCACAGGGCTTCTATCAGCAACTATCCAGATGTTAAAAAATATAAAAAGCGGTCACACTAGTGCGTAGTGCAACACATTTTTTTCTTTCCCACAATTATGAAATTGCTTGGCCTTTTCTTCTAGCAAATCACTGGCAAAAAAAAAAAAAAGTAGATTTTGACTTTTCTTACTTGAGTTACATTGGTTGTTTGTCTTTCAAACAGAGTAATTAAATATTTTTTTACATTTACTATCATTTGTCAACCTACATAATCCCAGTTTCTCAAGCTGTGTGCATGGAAATGACCTGTGTGTTAGGCTCCGAGGTTCTGCATACTTTTACATATTCCAGGGTAACTCACACTAATTTTTTAACAGAGATTAGGGTGTAACTGATGCCGTGCCATAATCTGGGAGACAAAGCACTTGAATGGGGTTACATTTTAACCTGAGTAGGCAGGGTATCAATCCAAGAAACAGGGAGTCAATTCTGGAGGAAACGGGGGACAAAAGGGTGGGGAGATTGTCTGCTGCTTCCATGCATCTGCTGCTTTCAGAGCTTACCTATATGGAGAGAGGTAGACCAAATTTAGCCATTTTTTTTTGTGAGGGACTAATTAATTTTATTAGAGAGTAAGTAAATTCATCTGTGAATGTTTGAGAATCTAATGACTTCCAGAGATTCAGAATGAATTCAGCAATAAAAGCTAATTAGAAGGGAAATGGATGCCTAAAATATCCCTGGTGTGCATAAAGAAAGAGTATAAAGACCATTAATTGAAATTAAAATTTAACAGTAGCCTAATGCCGCATGACATAAAATTCCATCTGTTGTGCAGAGCCACTAAACAAAGATACATGGGGAATAGTGTGTGGTGTCTCAGCTCTGCAGCAAGTCAATGAATGTATTTTAATGTCAAACCACTCCAAACAATGAGAAGTCTGATGCTCAGAAGAGTCAGTTTGGGGTGTGATGATTCTTGTAATTACTAAATTAGAGAGGAAAAAAACAGTAATGCCACATTATAGAGATAACTTCTTTTTAATTAATTACGGATAGTTTCCTTTTACTTTTTTTTTTTTTTTAAATCCTTGTGAATATAGAACAGGTAACCATGCAGTTTAGTACATACAGGCTGTAAAACTCATGTCCAAGCAGCTTCCTAGAGGTGCCTGTGTCGTGCAGGCATCCATGCACCTTGGAGGCTTCAAGTGGAATTGAGGAGCAGGGGTAAAGTCAGTGCTCCTCCCTGCAGCATCTCATCTGAAATGCTGCAAAAGTTTCCATAGAGCACATGGAAGAAAGTAAATGACAGCATTGAATCATTTATCCTAGAATATCTGTTGTTTAGTATTATTCTCAATATGTTGGTGGATTTGTTTATTTATATTTTTAACATTGATTAACAGCGATTGCTGTAAACAGTTTCTGTAAATGTCTCTGGCACAAATCCTCTTCTCAAGATGTGGACCGATGTTTGGTGAAAAATGATCATATTGTACTTGCATTTCAATCTTAGAGGATCTCAGCTAAAAGAATTGTAACGATGATCAGGGACATGTAACGTGCAATCAAAAAGCATCTTTTTTATTAAATATTAGTTTATTTCAAAACGATTTATAATTGTCGAGAAATTTCCAGCACAATAATTTTACATTCAGGCTTATGTGTTAGGTTGGAACAAGAGCTTTGAATCTAGCAAACCGATTGCACAATTCCTAGCACAACATGACCGTGGACTGTGATTGTTACCCAAGGCTAACTGCATGCTGAATAGGCCATAATGTCAAATTAGATGCTATTTGAGATTCATAGAGCACATTTTCTGAATGTCTACATGTGCATTAGTAAATCAGCACCTCCATTCTGGGAAATCTCTCAATGCAGAGTTAACGGCTGCTACAGAACTCACAGAGTGAAAGAAAATAATGGGCTGCACAGAGGAGAGTCACTGTGGAGCAGTGCAGGCCAAGAGAACAAAAGTCCTCTAGAGGAAGAAGTCCTCTAAACAGAGGTGAAAACAAAGATCTGGCATGTGTACAATAGAAAATTTTGTGGGCCAATAGGAAGGAGGAAGAACTAGAAGCAGTAAGCCAAAGATAAAAATGAATTCACTTTCAGCAGTTTTAGGGATTTTTTAGCTGAAGGTAATTAACCACTGGAAGAAGCTGCAGCAAAACATATGGGGATGAATTTTTTCTTTTCAATCTTAGGACCACGATTCATTGCCTTTCTGGTCAATCCTTTCAATCATGAGGAATATGCAGTGTAAACATCAGGTTGCTAGCAAACATCTATCTGATATTTTTGATGTTGATTTGAATATTTGGTGATAAAAGGTGTATCTCTTAAAACTTGCTGGTAGCTCAGCACTTCAGCCCAGGTCTTTCACTAAGCAATTGTAAGAACAATTCTCTCGATGGGAAGATGTCCCCAGTATTTCCTACAATTTTTGTCATGGTAGCCCTTAAACGTGGCATTTGCTCAAGTACGTATTTTTTTCCATTTTTACTATTTTGATATTGTATTTTTCACAGTGTGCTAGTCCCAAAACATTCATTTGGGATGACAAAAAGTAAGTGACTGCATATGCACTTGTACTAGTAAATTATTTTCCCATCTACATTACATTTATTGACTTCTCAAATTGTGGTTAGATAGTTCAACGCGTTTACGTGAAGTCTGTCACTGTGCTGATCCAAATGTCTTTTTATCCCTATCCCAGTAGCAATCTTCACTTATATATATAAACCATACAATTAGTTATAATGTTGTCCATTAGAGAAGTATCCGACAGCTTCTATATGCAAATCTCCCTCTCTTCCAGCCAAGACGCAATGATTATGTACATAATATTTGTAAACATATGGTAAACCATCTTATAGAATGCATTTCAGTATTGCAGGATACTTGGGGAAAGTATCATGAAAGCCATCTGTACACCATGTGAAATAATGAGAGGTGTTACAGGCAGGCTGCTAGCTGTGAAAATCCTAATATCTGTAGTACTGTTATTGCACTTGTCCTTTTATTATTATTATTATGTATATATTTAATAACAGAGACAGTGACAAAATGCAAACCAGCTACTCCTCCTGGCTCAGCTTTCAGAATGCCAGACATTATCACAGGCCTTTAAAAGTACTTCTCAGAATTGTGAATAATGAATCATGGTTTGCAAAATTTTCATAATTTCTATAGAGAAGTATCAAAAATCTACTGTTTTTCATCTCCAATTTAATGAAAAAAGTTTCACCTTCCATGATAATTTCATCCACTGTAAACCTGTTCAGTTGCTGCTTATCTGCATCATGAGTTAACGATATAGTTCATTGCTGAAGAAAAAAAAATCTGATGCCCAAACACACATTTCTATCAGTGCCCTGGATGACAGATAAAATATCCTCTCATAAAGTTTGTGGATTATTTTAAAACAAAGGGGATGGTTTATACAACGGATGGCAGAGACTGACCTTCCCAAGGAACAACAGCAAGCTTAGAGGATTGGGCTGGCAGGAACCTCCTTGTTCAACACTGGTGAATGCAGCACCTTGTCCCTGGACCAGAATAACCCCATACACCAGCACAGCTTTGGGGCTGAGCAGCTGCAGAGCATCTCTGCAGAAGAAACCTCTGAAGAACAGGCTGATCGCGAGGCAGCAGTACACCTGAGAGGCAAGAACAGCAGGCAGCACAGGCCCACTGAACCTGTGACTTCTGGGGAATGTGGTACTCTAGTAGTATGGACATTAACTTTCCCTACGTGTTTATTTAATGTTTATTTTTCTATTTACTTCATTTTTTTTAACATAGTAATAAGACTTAAGCACGTACCAAAATTCAATGAAAATGAGATATTACTTTAGAATTTGACAGTAAGAAAGCTAACATCAATGTCACATCTCTCCAAAAGATTAATGTGCATGACGGAAGTATTTTCTATATTATCCCAAACCAGAACTGCAAAAAAATCCAAGTTTCCATAACTATTTTACCAAGTATCTTGTATAAAATCACAGCATATTAAAACAAAAAAACTTAATTGTTGCCAAACAACAACAGTCTCTGAGAATGAACACAGTAGCATAATACTATAATGTATCCTCAAAATTATAAACATGATCTGTACACTCTTCCTGAGATTTTGCAAGATTGATGTCTGCAGAAACTGAGCTACAACATTCTTATTCCTCAGTTTTCTCTTTCAAAGGTTTATTGGATACTTTATACTCAATGTGTGTCTGTTTTATCTGAAGTGGTGGCAACAGTCCAGCTTTAACATCATGCCTAAACTTCCAGTATTCAGCAGAGCACTCCATCAACATTTAAATTCTTTTTCATAACAAAGTGGAACACATCATTTCAAATTGAATTTTTTTTTTTTTATCTTTTTCACATACATTGTCTTGATGACAGCACACTATTGTCTGTAGCTGTAAAATGAAAACAACATGTTTCATGATAACAAAAATAACATCCACAGCATCAGGAGAGTTAGCATTTCTTTCCCCAGAAAAAGCAGTCTTAGAAAAAGCAGTCTTACAAAAAGCCAGTCAGGCCATTCTGCAGGTTTGTTTCAAACAAAATCTCTCTAATTTTTTCTCTAGCTACATCTATGGTTAAATTTGGTACACTACTAAAGAGATTTACATTTGATGCCCATGCTTCAAGGCAACTGAGAGACCAGTGGTTTAATATTTTTTAATGTTATTTCCTGAAGCAACTGTCAGTGTTCTTCCAGGAATCAATTTTTGGGGATACGCAGTCAACTCATTTTCATTGCAACCCATTCCAGCCATTAAGCAGCATAATTTCAGCTACCATGGAAATGTTGATTAAATCCACAGGTTTTATTTTGCCTTTTTAGCTGTGCCTTGACAACTAATTGCTAGTTTGGTTAGGCTTCAAAGGGGCATTGAATTTTCAGAATAAAAATGCAGTGAGACTGCATTCCAGAAAGGCATAGATCTTTCTCATCCACCCTTATTGTTTACTAAACAGTACATCGATATTCACAGCTCCTCCTTCTCCTCAGTGCCTGTGGTTCCCCGGTACCACAGGCGATCACATCTCAGTCCTCAGTGTGAAGTTGGGAGGTACCTCTACCCATCCACTGCCTATTGAAGGGGCCTAGACCCCAAGCTCAGAGCAGGCCCACTGTTTTACAATGGCTAAGACTGCTGGCAGGTTCGAGTTCAGGCTCAAGCCACAGCCTTCCTAGTGGGTGTGTTATGCCTGGGTGCAGGTTTGTTGTCAGGGTGGCTGCTGTGAGGAGCTGGAGCTGGCTCCCTGGCCAGCTTCCTGCAGGTGCCACAGGGCACAGCTGGGCCAATCAGCCCCAGGTGTGGCACCCCAGTGAAGAGCTACTTAAGGAAGGGGAAAAATCCCTCACAGTTGGTGAGGAGAAAAGTGTGAGTGCAGTGCTCTGAGGTGGTGGAAGGCAGTGCGGGTGCTGCAGGTGCTGGCAGTTTTGCCTGGGAGCCGGCAGGGAGCGGGCTCCGGGCAGAGCTGCGGTCTGAGGAGAGGAGCGCGTGCGGGGAGAGCCGTTATCCTGCGGGAGCCGCGCGCTGAGGGGAGGAACGCGACGGAGCGGGGCAGGGGACGGCGTGAGGGGAAAGGAACCATGGAGAGGTACTGCCATGTGCTGAGCCAGCCCCGAGCCTTCGGGGAAGTGGGAGGAGCTGGGAGTGAGGCTTCACTCAGGAGAGAGGTGGAAAAGGGGGAGGTGCGTGGAAAAGGAGCGG
>WBMW01000797.1:1106912-1133388 GCA_013396635.1 Penelope pileata
TGCAGGGTGCTTGCTCTGCCTATGATGGCAATTGGTACGGTCTCTCTCTGTTTGTGTCTCAACTCACGTGACTGTTTGCTTTTTTGTTTGTTTGTTTTCCTGTCTTATTTTGCATCCTTCTCTGCTGAGATGGGGAAGAAGGGTGGGTGGGTGCTTGGGAGCTGATGGTGCAATGTGAGGTGAGGGGCTTCCCTCCCTCGGCCCCACAAACAGCTCCTCGACCCAGAGCCTTCCCTGGGAGGAGGTGGCCCTGCCGACTGGAGAACGAGGCTGCAACAGATATTGCTTTCCATAACTACTCTCCTTCTGCAGAACTAGTGTGCTTTGTGCAAGTTCTGGAACAAGAGTGCTTATTGTTCTCTTGAGAAAGAAGCTCATTTCTTTTATTTCCTGACTTCTATCATGCATCTTCATCCTGGTTTTGAAAAGTAATATTCCTATTTAAAATGTTACCTGAGAGGTTTTTTTTGTGTGTGTGTTTTATTTGACTGCACGTAGGTGGGATGCAGAACTCGGTCAGTAACAATTCCTCTATTGTGGTGACTGTAGAGTATCTTAAACTATCCAGAAGAGCTTGATACTTAGCTGTACCTTCCTCTCTTCCTCCTGAAGGCATGTGATATTCAACTCCATAAAATTCCTGAAAAGTGCAGCTTTGTCAAAGATTTCATGTTTTCCTAAACTTTTTTTTAATCATTATTGGACTGGACTGTAGTCTCAGATAAGTGTAATACATTGCTTCATTGACAGTACAGTAAGGAGAGAGGAAGGATGATGTTTTTCTCTTGCTTTAAATGGTTTAGGTAAGAAGCCCAATTGTTAGTATGGTGATAGCCATTTGAATGGACACATGTTCTCAATAATGTCCAGTGTTGCTCAGATTTTTTTTTGATTTACATCAAATACTTTCCCTACATGTTTATTTCTTGAAGACATTTCTGCTGGTCAGCACTGGATTGCCAACGGTATAAAAATACTCATGGATGTGTCTGAGGTGACTAGGACTTGAGATGGAGAAATGCTTTGCTGGACTCAGTCCCACAGGATTGAAGCCGAAACTGACGAGGCCCTCAAATATGGTAGCTATTCTGACATCCTCAGTCTTCTCCTTCCTTTATCTGTTTCTGCCTGGTACTATAGGTGTTCTTACACTGTATTTAGTGTTGCCACAATTGTGTGCAGTCTTAGGTATGCCAGTTATGTGACAAACAAAAATGGTTGGCATTCTTACGTTGCTCTCTGCTGATGCTCCACAGTAGCAAATGTTCATGAGTTAAACTTCAGATCTATCAGAGATGAACAGAGACATAGCTGGCGAGTTACTTGTCCAAGGCCGTATATTGGCCTGTGGCCAACCTGAGCAAATAATATAGCAATGCTGACTTCAGTCATAACTTCATTCTTTTTCAAAGCAATATGCAAACCTTCTTTACGTGTCATGTGATAACTTGGGCAGCTTACAGCACCAAAATTTTGCTGGTGTCATTATTTCTTTGTATTTCTGGTGAGTCACAGCACAGGAGAGCACGGTTCGGCCCTGACATGACATAAAAGAAGGCAGTGGCAGTTGAACACAATGGAAAAAGAATAGGAGCAAATATTTTGATGGCATTACGAATAGTTTGAGAGATGTAAAGCAGCAGTTATTTCTGTTTTCAGCAATACTTTAAACCCTCGTGTCATGGTGTGGTCATGTTATTTGTGTCGTTAGGTAATACTAAGAACTGTCTGCAATGCTCTTGCATTTAACACCCGTTCATTTTTTGAAATGGAACCTGCATATTACAGCGAAGTTGAAAGGCATATTATCTGTTCTGAAACATGCAAATAATACCCTTTAGTGCTGAGAGGAATTAAGTGCATGTATTGAGAGGAGAATATCTCCTGAAGTCTAATCTATCTAGCTGCTTTTCCAAAAATAAATTGCATTTTATCTGGACCAATGTTGTTATTTTTGCCAATAGGTATCCTGAAATCTGATACTATGAGAATGCAGTGCAACAGAAATTAAAGCTATTTCTTCTGCAGAATTTTGTTCTGCATTTCTACAAGCCTCACAGATCTTTAAATAATGCTATATAGTAGAGCTGCTCCTTAAGCCAGTACATTCCTGGATGAACAAAGTATTGCTTATGCTCTCTGTTTGGCTTTGCTTGTCAGTTGTGATGTTTCTCGGAGAGATTCAATCTGCTCTAGAATGACCCCTTCATGAAACAGCTAAAACCCTTTTCTAGAAGGTTTAGCCACCTTTGGATTTTACATGTTTACGCCTTTATTCCTACCACACTTTTCTTTTACCTCATCTTAAAGATTTCATATTAAAGATATCTACTTTTTTTTCTTTAAAAAAAAAAAAAATTTCTTTTCTGGAGGGTAAATTAGGTCTTTATTAATATAATTTTTCTCTTCATGAATGCTACAAATAGAGACACGTTAATCACTTCTGTTTTCCAAAATGCTTTTTGCATATTTAAGAATTTTATTTACATTAGTATACAAAATGCTTATAATCTGTCTTTAGTGTTTCGTTTCCTATCTGTCTGAGCTAAACACTGCCAAGTGTTTGTCTTTATTGGTGGGAAGTAGACACTGGCTTCTTCATTGCCCTTATTTTATCCTCCCCAGGTCATCTATGTTCCTAGGAGATCAAAGTTAAAGTCGGGCAGCGTGCTTCAGCCAAGGATTTATCAGTTATTCTAGAGGGAAAGACTCTCTGGNCTTTTCTCAATGCTGTAAAGTTATTGACTCTTGTTCATCATTGATGCATAACAAACCTCACATCCCTTTCTATAAAACTGCTAGCTTCTTGATCTACATCCTGCATTTGCATAGCCAATTATTCCTGCTTAGGTGCAGAACCTGTCTTTGTCCCTACTGAATAAACATCCCATGCTTTTCATCTGCTTTCCTGTTTGTGAAATTTATTTGAATTCCTAGTTTGTCCTCCAGCTCATTTGCAGTCCCTACAAGCTTTGTGTTATCTGCAGATTTAAAAACTCGTTGAGGTTTCACATGTCTATACTGAAGGCAAGGGTCTTAGTGCTTCGTACCTATCTAAATCTTAAAACAGTGTAATCTGGAAATGCAGTAGATCCTTAAACAGTGGCCTTCCTCATTGGGAACCTGAGTTGTGTAATCCTGGGGTATTTGGGGACTGTGTTAGTTTAAGATGATGAAAGAAGAAAAACGCTCGTGTTCCATAACCTATGCTTAAATGTGTGTTAAATAGTTGGTAACCTAGGACAAAATTCTTGAAGGAGTAAGAAAAATACTAACAGATTTTACCAAAATGAGAGGTTGTATTTTGGGCAGATAGGTGAAAACCTGTGTTATTTTTAATGTTAAATGCATTTAACTTCATGGAAGCATTCTAAATTTAAATTGAAAAACTTCAGGTTGAATCTTTTGTACTATGTATAGCTATTATTACAGCAAAGATAAGCTCTGGAGGATGCCAATAACTATTTGTTACTATTCCTTGTGGGAAGTGATCGTATCAGTGCCCAAGGAATGTTGCTAGAGCATCCCTGCTCTCTGAGTGCTGAGTCAGCTGAAGAAGCTGGAGAGACTTTCCTTGAATTATACAAGGTCTGCACCAGGGTGGCCACTGTTCACAGCTGGAGAGTTTTATTTTTATTTTGAATGAATTCTTCAAAATTGGAGCACTGAACATCCTAATGCTTAGCTTTACATCTGCATTTTGTAGTTTAGCGCTTAAAGTCAATTTCCAGCGTCCCAGACTGGGACACAACTGAAAGCTCCTGAAGTCCTTCTGTTTTATACAGCTTGAGACACATGCAACCTATTCCTACAAGGCTTTAGTTCCTTTCTTATGTGTTGAATTTTAAACATTCAGTAGGGTATATATGTGACAAATCGGGAAAGGGCAAATGCAGAATAGCAAAATATCGTCAGTATTACAGGAGCTGAAGATAGCTGTCCTGTTAGTCAGAAATTCTGCACTTCGCATAGTGACATCTTTTTCTTTTACAGCTGTCCGTAAGGTCACCATGGGGAACAGCCTGCAGTGCTCCTGAGATGGCAGTTAGAAGATATTGCACTGAGCGATCCTCCCAGCACTCCTGTGACAAACTGGTAAGGATGGGTTCATCACAAAATCAAGTTCAAAGGAATTGTCACTGGCAGTAATGTTTTTTAATTATCCTGAAGCACAGTGAATAAGGCCATTAAATAGACTTCATATTGCATGAATTTTGTATCATTTAGTCTAAACTGCTTTGTGGCATTTTTGCTTTGAAAAATACATCTTCTTTTTTGGATGTATTAAGGGGATGAAAATTATATTCTGTTGTATACTGGTCCATTCTAGATTCTCGATTGTCTTTGCCTTCTGTAGCAATGAAAGCTTTTGAAAAGGTGAATTGTAATTTAGAGTCAGAGTTTGTCTGCACATCAAGAATGTCTGTGCTTTAGGAGCACTGTAAGGAAGGAACTGTGGCCTTAAGGAACTGTATTTATTCATGTGAATGCTAATAATCTCGTAGACTACATCAGGAGCAAAACTATTACTGTGGCTTTTGGACTAGATCCATTGCAGCAACTAAATGTCCCTGAAGTACGTAGAAAGTACATCAAAGCCACTCAAAACAATCTAATTCCAAAGCATGCATTGATGTGTTTTCTTAATCCAGAAGGCAAACAATTCTAAGGCACCTTAGACAGATGTGACCTTTGTCTTGCAAGAATTGAAATCGAAATTACAGAATTCGGTCCTTAAAGAAAAAATCTAGTTTCCATTTTAAATTGTATACGATGAAGACAGGCATTTGAAATATTTTAAAATGCCATGGGGTATCAGTACCCAACCATATGGTGGTAATGGAAGTGTAAGTAGTGAGGGAGTGTGTCTTCAGCAAGTACTGAGGCACAAGCAAGAAAAATAATCTGGAAATTTGCATTAAAAAGGCAGTCCTTATGCCCACTGTCAATTTACCAAAAAACATAAAAAGAGAACAGTTGCTTTATCTTCAGAGCAAATGTTAACATGAAATTGCTTTAGGAGAATGAAGACCGTGCACCTCTATAAATATGTGGTGAATGCACATAAATGAAGAACTCAAGCTAGGCTGGAATTTGTTAAATCACGCTGTTCAACAGTTGACAACTTGTCACAGATTAATTCCTACTCAGAAAAGTCATGCACGTGGCGCGAGGTATGGGGAAGATGCTTGTCATGAACATTGAACCTTTTCCTCATTTTGTATGCACAACATTATTCAGATTTATGAAGGATTCTTGAAGGAAAATGAAATGTCACTTAAAACAGTGTCATGGCTTGCCGTACCTACAAATACAAGCGGAGTCATAATAGTATCTGTTTCAAGTCTTTACCAATATCATTGAATGCAGTGAGAAGTGTTTACGAGACTTAAAACTATGCTAGTGATGGTGCACAGATAAATATATAAGTATAAAAGACTTCTTTCTCTTCATCTCAGCTGAAGTTCTTTAAGGCTTCATTAGCAGTTGGGTTTACTGTTCAGTCTCTTAACTATTCTAAATTGAAACCAAGCTGGGAATATTGGTGGAGGTTTAACAAGGATGGGAAATGATCTAGGCCTTTCATAAAGAGACCAGAGAGTAACAGTGCTGCTATGGATGTTTTTATATCTTTGGTACTTTCTTGCTTCTGTTGTGTGTGAAGATGGGACTTGTGAACCAAAAAAACTCTCTTCAAAAGATTTTCATAGGAAAATAAAAGGGGGGGGGGGGNAGAATTGAAATCGAAATTACAGAATTCGGTTAACATAATTAAACATTAGCAGCAGATATAGAAGATGAGAGATTGTGCTTGAAAAAGGAGGGAAATACAGATGGTATATGGTGACATTTAACACTTAGCTGGAAGGAAGAATCAGTAATAGGAGTGTTTGTGCCTTGCTTCGGTGCCTGAAACCAGTAGAAAACAAGCATTTTGATTCATGTTTAACCATCAGCAAGAAAGAACTTGTTTTTTCTTTTTTTATATAGTAGTCTTTGGAAATGCGTTTTCTTGTGCCTGTCTCATTAAAAATAGAAACTTTCTTCTTTATATTGTATGTTATGGAAGAGTTCACTTTATTTATTTTCCTTTTTAAACAGCATTTGACTGCTTGGTACGCTTCTAAATGCTCATTCTGCTACCTTAATAAGATGATCTTATTATGCCCTCAATTCAATTGTGAATTGCTGTTGGTCACCCAACCCATTAGCTAAGGCACAACACACAGCAATTCAGCTTGACATACTTAATGAGAATTCTGAGGCTGCTTAATTTATCAGCCTTTAACATTAGGATGCTTCAGTGTTATGAATGTTATGCGGTGATTCTTTTGACAATACATAATGATCCTCATCATTGTGAAGCCTGTGAATAGAATAATCTGATCAGTTCATTAAGACCGGAGAGGTCTGAATGCACTAATAATGGCATTGTTTGCACTCTGAACATCGGAGACAAAATTCATTTCTGGTGTAGTTCCATAAACTTTAATACAGTGGCTTTATGAATACTTTCAACCTAAGCAAAGCAAGTAATTTCTTTCAAGAGGAATACTGAAATGCTATCCTGACAGTCCTTTTTGTGTAATTATCCTCTTGATCAAGGTTTATATTACTGAAGAGTTACGTAGACTGAGTTGTACATGCAATTTCATGATTTTGAACTGCTTTTAAGTACAAATAGGGAAAATGTTGTTCATCTCCATGGAGCTTGATGGAGTTATACCAGACACGAGTTTGTCAACTTGACTTTACCTTCATATATTTTATGGAATTATACACATGACAAAATTGTACTAAGTCAGGAGATCTACTTTGAACATCAAGGACATGAGTTGACTTTTTAAAATTATCTTCCTGATGTTGGAAATGAAATGGTGAGATATTCAGCAAAGCTATTGTGTCTGAGTCAATCTGACCTTCTGCAGGAGGCAATCCTGTTCTGGACTAATCAGAGCAGCTAAATTAGGTTCCTGCTCTTAATTTCTGTTTAAGGAATGGATTCTCTCAGTGATTGTTGAGAAGCTTGACTAGGACCAAGCTAGCTTGTGTTACCATGCTTTTGTCACTTGGCAATTTCATGCCTTGAGACACACTTGTGATTTAAGGAACAGGAGTTGGCAGAGATCTATGCGAGTCTCCTGACCAGGACAGCATTTTAATTACATGAGGACTCTAATTGCTTTATGAAGCTTTATTTGTAAATTTTTTTTTTTTTTTGGAGACCACTGTGTAGCTCTTCTGCTAAAGTTTGTGGTAATAATAAACTTCTGCTCTCTTGGGTAACTTGCAGCACTTACCTACAAGTGATTACTTGGATAAGCACCTTGTAATATTTTGGGGAAATTACTATCCTGGTCAATTTTGCTAGTGAGTGAGCAGATTTATCCTAAGTCTGGGATCTTAAATACTTTAATGCAGTATTTGGTATTTCAGTTTATCAATTTTTGTGAGTTGCGGGTCTTCTATCATAAGGAGAGAATCACAAAACTTGAACAACCTTCTTTTGAAAAATAATGAGAGTTAATCATGTTTCTTTGAAAAGTATGAATCTTGTCTGTAAGGCTATTTCAGGGGAGACAATCTTAAACAAAACTTTTCCATCCAGCATGTAGAATTTACATTTCTCTGAAAACAGAGGGGCTGTGGAGCTCTGCTGATTTCTGTGCTGGAGAAATGGAAAGCTTTGAAGACTGGTGGTCCTTGGTGGAGTGAATGTTCTTTCAGCACTTCTGCCAGTTACAGTGGGAGTCCTGGACTATTCAATTCCACGCCGCATTGAGTTAGAATTGACCATAGGATTCCTGGAGCAATGCCCATGGTAACTCTTTTCTCTCTCTGTAGTTAGAAATAGTTCAGGGAGAATTTGGAAACCATACATTTCCAAGCAATAACTACTTGTATGCCAGTCTATTTATGTCTGCATCGATAAGCAGCTTCCTACTCAAATCACTAAATTTGTGGCTTAAACAAGTTTCTTAGCCAAATCTGTAAACTCTTCCAATGAATCAAAATCTTCCCTATTCCCTACTGTTGGTATAACCTGGGACAGACTGCACTTGACACTTACAAATGTACAATAAGTAGCGTGAGTTTGTGCAAGAGTATGCAGCAATTAATTCACGATGACACTGTTCTCCTATCATTATTACTAACTCCTCCAGGGATAATTGATGAGTACTTATTCCTTAACCTCAAAGAATTGAAAGTTTAATGACTTTAATTAAAAAAAAAAAAAAAGGGCAAGCAAAAAGGAACCCCAACACTTACTACTGTATTCTACTGTATTCCCTAGAAATCTCTGGACTTACTGAGGAAGAGCTGCTTTCATAGCATTTACAACTGAGTTTTTATTGCTATTGTACATTATCTCTGTTCCATCTCATTGCAGTGTATGAGGAATTAAAACATGGTAGATCTACTATTACTGTGTTAAGGTCTACCATTCTTTGCCAATTTTCATAGGAAGTATTAATTGTGGAAGCATGATATAAGCAACAGATATCCCAAAATGGGACTTTGAGAGTATCCTTGCCATCACTTTTAGAATCAACTAGTTGCTGACACTGTAATCCGAGTTATTTTCAGATTACCCTATATGGTATACACTTGTAAATGAAATGCATAGAACATGAGTATGATATATGTATAGGAAGACTGGAGTTAGGCACAGCTTTTTCACTGCTCAGGGCTGATCATGCAATAACTCTGGAACAATGTTTAACTTGTGAGCAAGTAACAGATACTGTAGCTCCGAGTAGTTGTCTATTATGACTCAGCAATGTTTTTTTTTTTTGTTTTTTTTTTCAAAAAACTTTGTCACAATGGCAGGTATAATTTGGATCAATGCCCAGTGAATCTGAAAATCTACAGTTCCTAGTTTTTCTAAGCTGGGCTAAATACTCTCAATGCAGTTAGCATTTTAAGAAATCTGATTACTGTGTCATAGTGCCCTCCTTCTATGTGTTGCAGCTGAATGGCTACGTGACTTTACTTCTGATACTCATATTCATTTGGCAGTTTCTTAACGCTTCCTAGTAAATACTTGTCATCTTTTTTTTTTTTCCTTCACACTTTACCTAATTTATTTCTTGAAAAGAACAATAATAGTTTTTTATTCTCTTTAGTTCACTTGGGGAACAAAACCATATCGGATTTAATTTTTTCCATCTGCTTTTATTAATAATGTATAAGTAATAAATATAATAAATACTCAAGGATTTTGTATATTTTTATTAAAAGGTCAGCAAATACCAAAAGATACACAGATGTTTTTAAAAGAGGGTACTAGCACGTGGAAGTTTGTCTTTCTTTCTCTGTAGTTACAAGAGACAGTTTCTGGTTATTTGATTTACAGTCTAAATACGCCATTTCTCTACTTATAAAAATGAGTGAGATCTGTCTCCTTGACTTATAGATTGATGTTATGAATAACAGGTACTTTCAGGAGTGATATTTTTGTAATTTGAAAGGAAAGGTATTTTGAAGAAATAAAAATGTAACTGATGTCAGGAAAACCTGCCTTGATTCTCGTATGATCAGTATTAAATAGCACAGGAGCCATTCATTTTGTTCTTCCTCTTCTAAATTAACTAATTCTATGCAAAAGTAGTATGTCCAACCAAACCAAGTGGAATCGAGGACTTTTTCTTAGTGTGTATTTGTAGATCGTTAGACTTGTAATAATTCATTATTCCTCGCTGTTATCTATTATGAAGACATCAGCCAGGTTCTGCCTGCCCTGTAGAGCACATGTTCAGTCTGACAGGTAGATACTAAAACATCAGTCTCTACGGTTACTTTTCCATATGAAAGAGGCACAGATGGAAGGCTGACCACAGTTCAAATAAGGCACATAAGCGATTTTTTTTTTTTTTTTATTTTGTGAAACAACCAAAATTTAGGTCTTCTAAAATGTTTGTAAGAGTTGAGGTGTGAGCTTATTTGGATCCCTTTTTCTTGCTAGGCTCTTTTCCCCTCAGAAACAGTGTCATAGCAGACTTTGCCTAAGACATTATGACTACTGTTCGTGAGCAGAACGGGAATGTTAAAACAAAAAAGCTTGTGTGTTGCTTCCTTATCATACCAAGTTGAAAATAAAGAAAAAAAGCTCTTACCTTAAACTGAATTCTTTGCAAAAGACATTGTTGCTTTCATACAAGTGCTACAATCAAACAATGTATTCAAAAGCCAGATGTCAAACTTTCACTGGTCTGTATAAATTAGATTTCCCCTATTTTTCTGGTAAAGCAGCATTCAAAATGAGTATGAACTCCCCCATTCCTAATGAAACCAATTCAAAAAAAATCCCTAGTTTTCCCTACTATGCAATATTGTCTTTTCAGAAAGATTTTCTCATTTGTTTATATTTCAAACATACTAATATGTTAAAGGTTGTCTTTTAAACACACCATATGAGACTTTTCCAGTGCAATATGCTAGATGAATTCACATTTTAATTTCTATAATGCTTGGAACATATGACAAAATCTTTCATAAAAGATGTGATAAAAATGTCACCAATTGCTCATTTACAATGTATTTGTCATTGTAGGCTTCATATTTAGGTCAGATTCAATTGCAAGGAAAATAATGACTCAAATGTCAGTAATTAGTGTTTGTTCTTCACCAAACGAAATGCTTCTTAACTAGAAAAGTCTTTAGATAGGGTAAGAGTTTGAAGTTACAATTATGCTAAATAGCTAATTATGAAGGATGAAACTATTACAGGTTTATATTCCCCTCATATAGCCACTGAATGAGTCTTTACTTATCTGCTAGACACTGATTACAAGCATATAAAAAATGGAAGGGTTTTTTATATCATCCTTTTTTCATAAAATCGTAGAACAATATATTTTAAAGGGGATATCTGAGGGTCATCTGGCCCATCTTACACAACTATTCATATATAATCTCAACAACATACTTCATTCCTCAAGACTCTACACAGAAGGGGGAACATGCCTTTGTTTTTTTCCTTAAATAGTTTTTCTCACTTGTAGAATTTGCAGAATAGTACTTAACAACAGAAATTATATGTTGCCTTGGGGTAGCTTTCATCCTCTGTAATGTGTTGACAACAGCAAAAAAATGAAAACTTGTGCTACTTCCAGAAAGCAGTTACTCCCAACTGCTGAGTCTTACAGCAGTGTTAGGGATGAATTTAACAGCCTTATCTCCCCTTGAAACAGCCAAAATAGTGAGAGTTCATTTCAGCTAATTGCTGAGAGTTGTGTATTCTGGATAGTATAATTGTTTTGTGCTTGGTTACACCAGTGGAATTTCCAGAAGTTCCAGAGGATACATAAATTAGGCCAAATATTTGGCCTATTGGCTTCATGCTTTCAGCCAAGATGAAGATATATTTTCCTTCAATGTAAGTATTGACCTTGTCTTTGTTTTGGTCAATACTTAGTTCTTGACTCAATTAATCTCAATAGATACCCAAATAAAGATCAATATTTATTGACATCTGTAGGAGTAATATGTGTAGGGAGCAAATAATAGGCTTCCAAGTATTTTCTGTCAATGACTTGCTTCAGGTTCTAAAACCAACAATTTTCAGTGGCAACAGCAGCATCTCTACCCTTACCAGTGATGTTAAAGCATCTAAGGAGAAGAATATGGAAAATTCTAGAAGCTGCTCTATGTTTGGCCTTTCTGTGTGTATTCAAGTAAGTCCGACTGGATTTATGGAGACTTCCTAGGAACAGAGAATAAGAGAATTTTAGTAGATATTCTTGTTCCATGCTTTAAGACTTGAAATGCACAAGTTCCCAGCAGAGTTATGAATTTCCCTTATTTTTCTTGGAATCTGTTTACCAAACGTGGGAAAGAAGCTCTTGGACCGTGGGGGAGCTGGAGGCCACCCCTTCCACGTGACCCTGTGTGGGGCAGGCTGCACTTTGTGTGCTTCATCTCTCTTTGAAAGAGGCCTTCTGAAGGACTGGTCTGCCTGGGACTGACTTATGCCTGCATATGTCTTCCTTGATTTTCTTTTCCATTAAAGATGAATACTCACGTCTGTTTTCTTTCAGCAAAAGCGGCAAGAAAGAATAAATGAGCTAAAATAATGTAATGATGACACATCTCCATTGCTTTCACGGATTTTAAATATGAAGGGAATCAGACTAATATCTTAAAGAAAACAAATATGAATAATATTGGTGACTGAATGTTACAGGTCTGTAGCATTTTCTTTTTAAGTCATTAATCCTAAGAATCCCTTTTTTGCACTGTTTTCCAGATTTACCTTTAAAGAAGGTCTTCAGCAGCACATTATGCACTTTCCTTTCAAATCTCTTCAGCATACCTATGGGGGAAAAACCACAACTTTACATTTAGTCTTCTTAAGAAACAAAGTTACAATGTAATTGCAGAGACCATGGCTAGCTTGAGTTGACAAACACTGAATGAAAGTAGAAAGTAGACTACTTGAAGTTGACCAACTGAATTTACTTATCAAAATATAAACAAATGCCTAAAAACTATGTTTTGTTCACAGATTAAATTCATTGACTAAGTTAATTGTTTCCAAATAATTGTTGTTTAATGAACCACAAAGCAATTAACCTGTAACTTCAGACATTAATTTACTGAATCCTTTCTGATCTCCCTTTATGTTAAGCCCATATTTTTAGCTTGAAGAGATTAACTATCTCTTAGAATAGGTTTAATGTTTCCTGGTAAAATGTTTAAAATCAGTTTCAGAAGTTCGTTCATATAAGAGAAATTCATCTGACATTCTGGAAATACTTTAAAAAGTAGTATAAGTTCATTGCCCAATGACAGTTGTCAATGTAAGGAAGGAATTCAGGCTCTGTCTTAGTACTAATTTTCATGGGCTCATAGAATGGCTTGAGGTGGGCAGAGATCTTTGGAGATGATCTGGTCCAACTATTTGCTCAGAGCAGAGTCAGCTAGAGCAGGTTGCCCAGGACCTTATCCAGACAGGTTTTGAATATCTCCAAGGATGGAGATCCTACAAAGTCTTTGTCAATCTGTTCCAGCATTCAACCATCTTCACGGTCAAAAGTCTTTTATTAAATAAATTGATAGCTTCTAATATTTCAGTGTTTACCCATCTTCTTGACTCTTGCTGATATTTATGCACTTTGAGCTTTCACTGGGCCTTTTCTCTGGGCTGATAAGTTCTGGCTCTGTCTTCCCATGAATATCAAATGCAGGTAGTATGCTTGCTTGCTTGCTGTATCTCAGCTATTAGCTACAATTTAAATATCATATTTAAAAGAAATCAAGCTTGGCATTTTAATAAAGAGAAGTTGAAAGGAGGGGATTATTTTTGTGTAGCTTCGCTTTATCTTTCACACAGTATTTGGGACTTCATACAAGCAGTGGTGATGCCTGCTTATTATAGAACACACACAAACCTGAATTTCAAATGACATTCCAGATAAAAATAATAAAAACCTTCTGATGTGATAAAGGTGCCTATTCTTTAAATAGAGATATCCTTTCTGAAAGCTGGATGATAAAAGGTTTAAGATAAGACTCTGTCATTCCTGTTTACCCAACTAACCAGTCAGGCTTCAGTATTACTACTCCTAAACACAGGGTAGCACCGTGAGGGCATTTCTGATTTAATGTGGATGACAGTCATGCTTTTGAAGCAAATCTCTGCATCGTCTCCACATACTGTGCAGAAGTTCACAATACAAAGTGCTCTGAATATGACCTGGCTTCCTTTCAGCTGAACAGAAAACTGGCAAATGCACTGAGGGAGCATCTCATGCTCTAAAAGGGTGTGCAGTCCACGGGACTAGATGAGAAATAGCCTTTTTTAAATAAATAAATAACAAAGCAACCTGAGATGTATCTGGTGTGCTGTCCCGTTGGCTCACATGATGAGCTGCCAGAGGCCGAGCCAGTAAGCTTGTTGCTAGGGCAGAGGCTGGTAACCCACTACTTGTTCCTCATGGCTAGTTTGTATAAGATCTAAGGCTGGAAGCAAGTACTCTATTTTGCTCTAAATACAGGTGGAATAGCAACACTGAAAACCCCAAAGAATTAAAACATAGAACTGCTAGTAATTCATCTCTTTTTAGACTATGTACTTTCTTTTTAATTTCTTAAAGATCTACCACATTGTGAAGGTATCTAAAATCCAAAGAAAGTATGGAAATTTCACAACCTCAGTGAATACCTATATTAAGTATGCTACTTTTCTTTAGATAGATCAATTCAAAAATCAACTATTTAAATTCTCTTCAGACAGCAATTAGTCATTGACTGTCAACAAGTAAAAACAAGACTGTAATTATTAACTCACAGGATATGTTGCTGTTCATAATCAGATATAGATATGATATCTGATTTTATAATTTCATAAAAATGTTCAAGTAAATTACAGCCTTGTAATAATTTGATGGCAGTTTTATCTTTAAAATGATCTTTGTTGCTTGTTAATATTGGCATAACATTTTCTTGTAAAAGTGGTTGTCTTTCTAATCAAATGTAGCACATGGTAAGGAGAAAACGTGCTAATAAGGAAGTAATGCACAGTGGAAGTGGGTGAACAGTTTTACTTTCAGTTTAAAAAAAGGGAAAAAAAAAGGAAAATCACTCACTGGACCCACTACTAATCCCAAGATATTTGTGTACAAGCATTTTTGGACTACATACTAGTTATCTTTTGACATTTATTTCTGAATGAATACTCTGTAATAATGGGCTTTTTTATCCAAGCTATTGGCATCACAGGTACTGAATGTTCCCATAGCACTGTGTATTGCAAGCAGATGGTGTGAGTACAGAAGGAGAAAGTGGGATTAGAATCCCTTTCAGTGGGCTGGGACACTGCTGAAGGCTAGTGACAGGCTTGTATTTTCTAGATGATATCTGCCCAAAGATATTCATCAGTTTAAATCTCTACTTTTCTTAAGTCTCTACCTACAAGTTTAAGTCATTTCTTCCTCATTTAAATTATTATGAGGTACGCTGCAAATGACACGTTTTTAGTCGCTGTAGAAGGAGATAGTATTTGATACTAGAAGAACAAGAGGCTAGAGAAGGTACCAAGCATAGTACTTCCACTAGCAGTATCTCAGAGATACCGCTAGTATTGTGGGACTAACTGGGGCTAAGAGAACGCTATGCTAGCTGATGACCAGTTGCTATATTTAAAGTCAAAATTTTCTTGCCTGGTTTCCTATATAAAGTCACATTCTACTATCCATTCTCTCTCAAGAGTTCTCCCACTAAACTAGAGACTGACGGGCATTTACTGTGATGTGCCTCCCTACGTTTTCTGTGGTCTGAAGCAACACAATTCACACAGCAGATGAGAGAGAAGTAAGGACAAGTCCACCAATTTTGAACGTCCTACCCACAGACAGCTAGAATGCTTTAGAAAACTACTCTTCTGCAATCATCCCAGCTACACCAGTGTACTACTTCCTTCTCTGCGTGTTTCTCGGTGTTGAAGTCCTGTGATAGTAATTTTTTTATTATTATTTATATGGTTATACCTTTCTATCTCCCTGTCACTTTTCAGTTACTGCCTCTGGTGCAGATCTGTAATTGTCAAACATCCTCTGATTGAGATTTTGCTTCTGTTGTGACTCAATTTCTTTTTCAACACTGTATCCCTGAGGTTTAAAAAGAAAAGCTTTCTGATCTGACATTTTGTGTGTTGCCTTGAAAAAATTGAAGTTGAAAAATATGCAATAAATATGAGCTATAATATCACCACTGCCTCTTTTCTCGTTGTCGTAAATGCTGGGTATTTTGTCCACAGCCTCATCTTCCCAAATACCAGTAGAATAAAACTAATGGGATTTCCTACCTTGTTTCTATGGTTCAAAATTCTCCACCGCATCTGAACTCTAGTAATTTTGGACTTTAATCTGGTCTTCCAACCAAACAATTCATGGCCTCAGCTTCTAGAGCTGGGTAAGAGTAGATATGTACAATGTAGTTGTATTCAACAATATATATGCATTTAATCATTATAAAAACAGATGCAATAACAAAGGATGAAAGTGGTCAAATTTCCAACTGCTGGTTGCTAATATGTCTGTTTTGACCTCATTGCTGGTGTTCTTAAACTGTGGTCCTTAATATCAAATGGATTGGTAGCTATAAGAACAAAAGAAAATGGAAAAAAATAGTCTGGGAAGAAACCAGTTGAATTAAATTTACTGGCATGGTTGTATCAGATAATGACTTAGATCTGTATAACCTGTGATGTCTAAGAGAAGGTAATGGATTTGATGAACATATCTGATAATTATTGTTATTCCAGCCAGGAAAAATAAATAAGTATTCAGCAATATTTTTCAGACTCTAATGCATTGAAAGCCCCATTGTATGGCCGCCACAGAAAAATCTGAATAAATATTGTCCCATTCTCTTAAAATTGAAAGAGGGTAATATGCTGTGAAATGTGGAAACAACACAGCATTGAGGGAAGGAAAGAAAGAGACAGCAGATGCTGTTTTCCAGACTAAATCTCCTCTGATGCACTCCAGGGACCTCATTTAATCAAGCATCATTCTCACACTTCATCACGTATATTATTCAGAAATGATGAAAAATTCTGGGAATAAATTAGTCATTTATTTTGAATAAATGGTTTTGAAAATTTATTATTCTTCAAGCTATTTTGAAAAATTTAGTTTTTCCATTATTTCTCCCAGAGGCTCCCAGCTCAGCTTAATCAGAAGCCGCTACTTGCAAAGTCACGAAGTCAGGACCCTGACTCTTTTTGTAAAGGTCATTTTTGGGGAGGGACATTCCTTCTTTCATTACTGCTTTCTATGTCCTCTTATCAGTTTGAAAATGTTTCTTTCAGTGTATTCTGACTTTGGAGAATCTCTCTAACAATCCTGTGATTAAAAAAGAACATTTTCTGTTGCTCTGTGCACTTTCACAGTGACTTAGCATACGGACTTTCTACCAAAATCCTTTCTTTTTTTTTCCTCACCTCTTGTTGACTGCTGGGTTTTGTTGCCCTTTTACATTACCCACTGCTGTTTACCTTTTGCACTTTTACTTGTCAATTTTATAATAATGGTTCAGCATAACTTGATGCTGTCTGGAAAAAATATATTCAACGCTGTCCTGAAGAGAACTTATACAGAGTGGTGTGTCTCAGGGCACGATCTGCCATTTTCAATCACCCAGGGTGGGGCCTTATCTCACATGTTAGGGGGGCAGCCATGAGCCTCTACTCAGCTGCTCTAAAGCATGAGAGTAAGGCTCTCATGGCATGATCACACATTCTTAAACAGTAACTCTCTTGTTCACTTATTTTGGATAGAGGGATTTTAATTAGGTTAATATAACTTACACACCCTCCTTACTTGGTGATGTCTGGGTGATAAATTGGACAGCCCTATGATGAACTACATTTATCCTGTACTTCTGACAGAGCATGCTATACTCTGCACACTAATCTACCCCTGGGCACTTCAGGCCTTTGCCAAGTGTTACATAGTCAAGGAGGAAAGCAAGCACTATACATAATAAATTAAGTTAGATTTAAGTTGAAAACGGGTGGGTTAGAGAAAGGTTATTATGGAAAGATTAAATCTTCTGTGTGTGTGTATTTTGTATATATATAGATATATATTTCATTCTAACACCAGTAATTTGCCAAAAATTTTCTAACGTTTGCCAGAAATAGGGATCATTGTCAATATTTTTCTCTATTTTTAGTTGAAAATGATTTTATTATTTTAAAGAAGAATAAATATTTCCTTTCCCCCGGAAAGGAAAACTAATGCAACTTCTCTATGGATTTTAAAAGTGTCTTCACAAAAATTAAAGTAGGAAAATATATTTATAATTTTCACGTATGTCATTGCATCTTGGTGGAAGTTGAATTAGTGTTTTACAAGCAACAGTCTTTAACTCTTGGACCTTTCTTCTAGATTGCAAAGGTGCTTTGCAGCTCATCTTCACTGTCACCCAAACATTTAGCTAAATGTTAATCTCCTAGCAACTTGTTGGGGGAATGCTCTGTGTCCATTAGCCCTTCTTTCCTTCCTGAAGAAAGACAGGAGCAGAAAGAAGGAATTTATTAATTCCTTTCAGGCTTTTTCCCAGTAACAGTGGCATGGGAGGGGACATATTGAAAATCCTTGTGAAGCTGTAGAGCTGATTGCTTCCACGTGCTCAACTATGGTACAAACTGTGATCTGTTCCTGGAGGGCACTCAGAGGGACCAGGGTTAGAGCATCCTGAAACAGTTTCAGATTCCATTTCATGCAATTTTTCTGTCTTTATTTTGTGATGTCTGTTTTTCCATCCTTTCCTCTGCTTTCAGAAAGTGGAAAAATCCTAGTTTTCCAAATATGACCGAATGCGATGATTTTCCATGTTATGCTGCATAAACAGGAACTTCAGTGTGGAATGATGAACTTCATGTACTGTAGTGTGATGGCTCACCCTGAAATGAGTCTGTTCTTAAAAAATAAAAGGGGGTCTTTTCAGTTGGATTTTTCATTATCTCAAAACAGAAGTCACTGAAAAGTCTTCACTGTGAGAATCCAATTGAGATTGCACTGCAGAAATGTAGGAAAACTCAGTATTAGTTTGCAGTTGCTCATGTGCACTGTGATTCACTGCAATGAACTTCATGAATAAGAGATTTGTGTAGGTGATGTGGTGTTTTAAAGATCACAGTTCAAATCCTCATTAAACCCTATGTTCTATAAGCAAAATGAGGAGGTATTTAACAATACATGATACTGTAAAAGCTCACTCCAGCCAGAGGCCTAGGACTAGAAAGCACTAACACCAGCTTGTATAGTGCGTGATGGATACTTAATGCTTTTCTATAGCATACTTCTCCAGAAAGCTTCTAGTATCTAATGAAACACAAAATGTAGGGGAGTCTGAAAGCTTTCCATCTGCTAGAGTTTTCATGCCTGCAATCCAAAGAGGTGGATTTTTAAAAATAATATCTTAATGCTTCTAGACAGAGAGTAATTTGATTCCCTTTCCAGATTTAGGAGATTCAAATCCTCATTTTCAAACAGTAAGCCAACCGCCAAGACTCTTAAAAGGAAGCAGAGGAAGTGTTCTCCAGTACCGCTGATGAAACAGTCCCACTTTTCAGATCTCATGGAGTGGTAAAGTAATCTCAGGAAGGAACACATTTACATGGCTTATTGAATAGAGGGAGCATCAAGCTGGAAGGCACAGGTGTGCTCCATACACTCTGCATGCATATGTGCTCTTAAATATTTGTTGAGCGAGAAACTGATATACAACCTTTAGGTTATGAGTCCAACCCAAGAGAGTTGTCTTCTCAGCACTGTTTATTCATCAGTTCAGAAGCTAGCATCTAACAGCCAGATAATACTGTCAAAAAACAGTGAAAGCATTCAGGGTTAAATCTCACTGTATCTTTGGATATTCTCACTGTATATTTGGATACATACTGCATCTGCTAAAGCTCACTGTATCTTTGGATACTCTGAATTTTCTGGAATTTAGCAGAAATCATTTTGTAAAAGAACCAATTTATTTTATCATATGAAGGGGAAAAAAGTTACACTGCTAGGTTTTATATTCCACACCTGACCATACAAGTACAATATTGTAATGATTTGACCTCTACAACTTGAGGACTTTGTTTATTGACAATACACTTTTGGCTCCCCTAAAGGCTTTTCAAGTTTTCCAGAAATATAACAAGACAAAAAATATTATGACATAACAGAAGAAATGAAGTAAATATCAAGGGAGATACAAGGTTGGTTAGTGTTGGGTAAATATGAACTGAATGGTCATTTTAAGAAGTTATTGCTTAGGCTATGTCTACTAGACCTGAACACAAAAACATTTCACACTAACACATTAGGAGAGTGATTCAGATTGTGCTTCTGATTTCCAATAGATTTAGGTCAGCATTGTGTTCTATAAACTAAGCTGTGACTCAGTGTTCTGATTTACATATGATTCATCACATTGTTTTTTGTTAAAGTTTGAAAAGGGGAAAAGTATCACTTTTCTGATATGTGAATATTTATAATATTTTTATAAATTGCTTATCTAGCTCTTTCTGAATTCATGAACACTTGATAGCTGTACTGTGGAAGATACAGACACATTTATCGAGACCGACATACAGCAAGTGCCCATTTGCCTTTCTGGTACACCTTCATCTTGTTGCGTCATTCAAAGAAAGGAGCTACTTTCTTGTCTTTCTGTGATGGTTTACCTGCGTCTGTCTTTGAGCTGCGTCTGTCTTTGAGCTGCCGGTTCCTTACTAACAGAGTCACTTTTTCTGTTAGTGCAATGCAGCATCACGGTTGGAAGCTGTGTCATCACGTCTACAAAACAGCCCAACAGACTGCAAACTGAACTCAGAAGGCATATTCCTTTCTGAGATGGTGCCTTCCTCTTCTGTCTTTAAGAAAATACAGTCACAGTAACCTAAACTTCCACTAATATGTTGAACCTAAGTGATATATTCAAAGCCCTGAAGTTTAAATTCCATGTTACAATCTGTGCAATAATTATGCTAATGGCATGAGTAAGTTAACTGGAGCTGCTCCTAATTATAGATCCTGCAAGGAGGCAGGCTGCTATGATAGTTCAGTCACAACAGACCGTTCAGGGGATTGTCCAACTCTTTGGAAGTATTTCAGGAACTCGAAAATAAGGATGACACTACTCCTGCTGTGGTCAAGGCAGGGGGAAAGAATGCTACTGTCAGGATGTTATTCGCTCGATGTTATTGGACCGATCAAGGCTGAAGACGGTTGATCAGGAGTTCACTAGATTTAGTAATGGAACATGATATATAAGAGAACTGCAGTACATGAATCTGGAGTCAGCATACCCTGAGTTCATGTTCTGTTTTTTCTACCTTTTTTTTTTTTTTTTCCTTTTTTTTTTTTTTTTTTACTTACTTTTTTATTCTCTTTTATTCCCCTCAGACTTATTTCTGAAAATCTTTGACCAGGCCTAAAGAAAACATACAAGTTTTCTGATAATACTTAAGGTTTGTGGAAAAAAATGAGAGGCATATTCTTTGGGTAGAGCCAAAGGTCCTCTTGCTTATCACTGCTCACTCAAACATACCATTGCGTACTATATTTAATGTCCTGTACAACAGTTCTGCGGGCATCTAAAAGTATTTTTCTTCTGTTCCTGATGATGTGTCATGCTGAATATAATTGCTAAATCTAAGAATTATTATCACTGCATACACCTAATGCTCTTTCACTAAACAGATGGCTTATGAAAATGTGGGATGACTTACTAGTCCTGAAATGATTCATACCTCAGCTAGCTGAACACATGGCTACCTTTCATCACTTGTGCTGAGTCTAAGAGTTGGATTAATAGCCCAGTTTTTAAAATATTTGCTGTTCTTTAAACAGCATATGCTACCAGCATATTTTCTAGTAAGGTACGAAAACCACAAATGTAAACTGTTTCATGTGCTTTCAGAGGCCATTCTTCTTTTTTTTTTTTTTTTATAAGATTATTATCAGTTACATTGCTTTTCAGATCGATATTGTTCACATGATAAAGAATGGCATCCTATTATAACTCTACGAAACTGTGAATCTGTTAGTGTCTAGCATTCCCATGTTCATCTTGTTTGCTTGTTTGGGTGAATTCCTTCCTATTTTCTTGTTTTCTTTTTCTTGCCTTCTCACTCATTTTTCCACCTCACCTCACTTTCTTTCACTTTCATGCTTTCCTTGTCTCTCTCTTTCCATCTGTTCTCAAATAATCAAACAATCTGCTTCTTTATTGTTTTCTTGGTTTGCTGTACCTTATGTGGCACTGACTTCTGCACCTATTTGTTTCTCTTCTGCAAATTGTAGCTTTTGTCTGTCTTATACTGTCTCTTCATAATAACTCCTTTATCAGAGAGCGTGCAAGTTCTACAAGTCTTAAAATCTGTGGCGTATTGACCCGTTATCTCAAACAGTTCTGGCCACAAATGAGACAATGATGTGTTTCATATAAAGAAAGTCACAGCCAAATTACCTTTTCTAAAAGGTGAATGTATTCTAAATCATCAACACAATTTTTCCTTCCATTTGCTGGAACAATAGAGATGATCAGTAAGTTAAGAAAAAAAAGTTTCTTATATTGTAGCAACTTTTTCCATGGAATTTAAGTTCATACCACTGATCTCTAATCAGGTACAAAGTAATGATGCATCCTAGTCAATCTGTCATTTAGAAACAGCTGCAACCCAGTGCAGGCATAGTAGTTACCAGGATAAGCCCATCCAAAAAATCTGTTGGTGTTTGATCCAAACACTTTCCAAACACAATGCATGTGCTGAGCTATGCGTGCAGCTCTCTCTATAGGGTCTTTGTCACTGCCAGGGCCATGTCACTGTTGCTGCAGTGACAGTTTTGCATCCTGGATCCACACTGCAAAGTAGACTTAAAGTTCCACAATTGTGCTGTTTCCCTGCTCTCCTGCATTAATTAGTTCACCTTACTGGTTTATTCACACTCTTTCACTGAGGAAAAATATTTGCTATTAGCATAGGCTGAGTAAACAATGTAATTTTGTTTTCCTCCAAAACTCCAGAAATATAATTACATGGTTATCTTGTAAACTTCTTTAGGTAAACTAGCTTTCTCACTTCACATATCAAAGGCCAATCATATTATCTTTAGTGGATGAGTAGCAGCCCAAAAGTAAGATAATAAATGGAAATTACTTTGAAGAACACTTCTGTAGCTGTAGGAATGAAAAAACAATTGAGGTGTATGTACGTTTTTAATAGTAACCTGCTCACACGTGCTGCAGATCTGTGTTATTACAGTGGATTCTAATGTTTCTCTGGAGAGATCAATTATTTACTCTATTTACCTATGTTAATGGTGTATCAATGTAATTTATGACATCCAAGCACTAAATTGAGGAAAGTGAAGCAATGTATTGTCTGACGTTGCCAGTGATACCGGAGATGTTATCCACATTTCAGTTTCTATCCCTGTGAGGCATGAATACTCAGGGGAATCTCCAGCTTCATAAGTCAGATGATTCCAACTATGATCAAATGTGGTAAATTAAGTTTCTGTAGTCTGTGCTTTTGGAAGATAAAGGAATAGATCCTTGGCTGGTGCAAATAGTAGAAATCAGCGGATTTATAACAAACTTGTTCTACAACATGTCATCTGAAACATCCTTTGAACAGCAAATTATGACCGGATATTAAGGAGTCAGTCTGGTAACTGAAAGTCTAGTTTGGACAATCAAAATTCGATGAAACTTAGATCTGGATCCAAACTATCTCCTTTGGGTCTCTTTCAATGCACTTTCAACCCTTATTTGCATTTAGTGCATTTTTGTATTCAGGATCATTCAGATGACAAGTGTTTAGGAGACAGTCTTGTTAAAAAACTTAATTGGCTTGATATTATTGTTGCTTTTCTCAGCTCTGAGTTTTATTGCTCTTAAATTTAACAAACTTGTTTTTTACCTTGCTTTGTGTGAATATGCCACACTTTTGAGTTGGCCCAGTTAGTGATGGTCAGTAACGTTTTTTGTTGGTTATTCATCATCTTGCATTATGGTTGTAAAACCTTTGTCCAATTCTTAGTAGATACACACATGTCATAAAATATTACAATACATTTAGTAATCATTGGTGATCACAGTGATGGAGCAAAATCCAAGCTTCAACAACCACTTTCTCCTTCAATATGGGTATGTTCTTTGTAAGATTTCCACTGGCACTAATATTTACATATTTACTCTTTCTGCACATGTAGTGTTTAGGAACTTTTGTCAGAGGGAAAGAGTTTCCTTGGCAGCTCTCCCAGACTTTTCCAAGGAAAAAATGATTGCAATTATTCATGCAAGTTTGCACAATTTCTTAACGTAACTTCTCTCTTTTTAATGCATCACATTAGAACATTTCATTCAAATGATCGCAGAATTACAAAGAGTAGTTTTGATAATTTTCTACCAAAATGACAGTAAAGTTCTAAGGCTTTCTATATGAGAAATAAAAATACAAAATTGCTAGCTTAAAACAGAATCTAAAGTTTGACAGCCAAATTTGAAGAAGTTTACCAAAATGTAAAAATGAAGAGCCATAGTTTAGAGACTGATTTTCCATTTTTCTTGTCAAAGAGCATATCTTGTTCCCAGAAAAACAAAATCACGTTTCAAAATCAGGCTGTATTAAAAATTAGGCTATAGAATAATGCTTCTTTGAAAATACATAAAATTAAATTAGATTTTTTTTTAAAGTAGAATACCACAGAATTTGAGAAAAAAAATATGGTTTTGCATATAAACTTTGGGTTTTGGTTCTGTAATTTTTGCATTAGCTTGTAAGTAAATTTAACCAAGCACTCCCCTCCAGTCTCATTACATTGAACAGTGCAATTACCTGACTGTGAAATCTCTGTTTTCAGGAACGATACTGAACAAATCTTCTGTTGCTTGAAATCTCAAGCAACTTTTACTCTCTCTATAAAATCATATTTCTAATTATAATATTATAAATTTAAGGTTTATATAACTGTATACTCGAGAATACCTGTCTTTTAATATCAGTAAGAAAGCTTCTTAGATTCTCAAAGATCATAATGGATAAATATCAGCTGTAGTGCCTTCACAAACTTTCATTGCTGAAAAGATTGGAGAAAATTTGACGATACTACCAGCTGTCTCATAATTCATTGCTGTTATTATTTACCAATTCCCAGACAAATATTAGCTAATTAGTTTTGTCTTCATGTTTATCCTTAGTGTACCTGCTTGACACTCCATTTAATTGCTGCAGTTGCCCATATCAACATGATGCTGCCATAAATTTTTTGTTCTGCAATGCCCTGCCTGCTTCATCCTCATCATGTTACTAACGTAAGTGCTAGAAAAGATGCTAAAAGCCCATGCGTTGTGCCTTTGTTACACTGTCAGTCTGTATATGCATAAATCCCAGATGGGAGTTGCATCTGTAATTCCAAAGATCTTGTTCTATTGTATGCCATGAGATAGGTGACAGTAATTAAAAATATGACAAGAAAAATCAAACCACCAATGATGTACACATTCAAATCCATGCAGAATAGAAGGTGTTCCATCCAGATAAGTGAAAAATGAAAAGGATCGTGGATAATTTGGCTGGGACAAAAACGACATAAGAGAAGAAGTAAGATTAGCAAAGATCTTGCATGAAAGAAAAATAAATAACCAGAACATGCAAGAAAATTACCAAAATGTTTCATTAGTAGTGTTATAATCTGCTGGCATCACAGCAGCACATAGTTCCACACTTGCTTTCTCTCATGTCTGCATTGTGCATCAGAGCGCGAGTCGTTGAGCTAGCAGCAGTTGAGCAGAGCACGCGGCAGTTTTGCACCTTACCACCCAGCCACCTTTGGATGGGTCAGTGCCAGGACGTGGGTCTGTGCGCCATCCCACAGGGCTGTGCTCTGCCAGCACCTTCCTCAGAAGGCTTTTGGCTGTGAGCCCAGTCCCAGCATCTGAGGGAGCACAGGGCAGACACCACACACTCCAGGCACTGCTGGCTTTTTCTCTGTGTTTTGAGAGAGAGGATATAACCCTGTATATATATATATATCTGTATATATAACTCATGCATGGGTGTGAGTGTAGGGCGGACCTGCACGCTGCTCTGCAGCTGGGTGCTGCTGCCTGTGTTGTACACATCACACAGCAAGGCCGATCCAGATCAGTGTGCTCTGGACTATCTCTAGCTGATGTGGATTTTTCTGCAAAGCCTTCCTTTCAGCTGTTGTCCTAGGGCCAGCCTAGGCATGGCTGGATCACGTTTAGCTACATCCTCTCTCTCCCAGCTCTTCAGTGGTAAAATCATATTTGCTTGAAATGGATGGGAGGGACGGTGACTTGCTGTCATGTTTCATAGAGCATATAACAAGCCTGTACCTGTTGTCAAGAAAATGAAATGAACTTAGAATGTCTGGATGACCTTCAGGAAAATGAATAACTATTCTGTAAGCTTTTCATGACATATACTTAATATTGAAGAATAGTGGATATTCCATCAAAAAACAAACAAACAAAACCCCTCGCTTTGCTGTTAACCTCTGCATTGTGCTCCAGATCCTGCTTAGTGTTTGGATTATTTGAATCACACATGCCTATGTGTTTCCCTGACTTTTTGCTTTACTTCTGCATCTTACACGTGTTGGATAATTGGTGAAATTGCTGATTCTTCCAGACAGAAAGTAAGATTGGTGTTTCTATTAGTTGAATTGAGTGTAATACAATGTCCACAGTTCACTATTATAAAACAAGCATATATCTTTTAGCATGATCTGCAGGAAGGTATGTTTTTTTTTTTTAAATAATAATGTTTTATCATCACTAGCACCATGTGTTCCCCAGAAATTGTTACAGTGCTCCTGATAGTAATACTAATATTAGATGAATCAGACCTGACAGAGACTGCAGTACAGGGACTGCTATATTAATTTCAACTACTTCTTTTCTGTCCTGTCTGCCACATACACACACACATTAA
>WBMW01000797.1:1133453-1194268 GCA_013396635.1 Penelope pileata
CCCCTCCATAAATGTTTTAACAATGTTTTTAAGAAACAGTATGTTGGCGGAAGCTACAAAAAGTGAAGAGAACAATGAAACAATAAAAATTCAATACTAACAGAATCTGTCAACTTTAAAACAATGAAAAGATTCAGAGTTAGAAAAGCCTTTGTCTGCCATTTTTATAGAAGGAAAGAGGGAAATCAATATTTATTTCTTGGAGAGTGCCAGCCATGGCATATGGTATTGATATTTTCAACAGGAGAGAAAAGCTTTTCACAACAAACCTTTCACTCTTCCACCATTAGAGAATCTGTGCATTAGCTGCTATATCACCTGGCAACACTGCTCTTGTTTAGTGTGTCCTTTTGGAGAGCTTTATGCTGCTTTTATTGATGTTACTAGTAAAACATTTTGGGTTGCTATGGCTGTGTTAATGCAAATGAATGAAGGAAAGGCTCCCACTGCTGCACCACACAGGTGACTGCCCATGGACACGTTTGCAACCAAAGGGTGCCCCAGCAAAGTCACGCTGGCTGTGGGCAACAGGAGCTGCTTTGTCCACACCAAAGACCTCAGGCATTTGCTACCTGCAGCACTTTCTGGTGGGCACAATAATTTTCTGATCTCCTTGCTCTCCTGCAGTGCTCACTTTGTAATCCACATCTGTGCATTAGAGAGGCACAGCTGGGATCACTTTTTTAAGTTGTTATTCAACCTGGACAAACAGCTGGGATCTCTCTAATGACAGCTTGCTTTCTGAGCTTCTGAATGGAAAGAGTTTATCTGAAAAGGAAATGTATCCTGAACTGGTCCTATACCTGCCTTTGAAAAGTGCTGTTTCTGTGACCCCCAGTTTTCAGTGTACTGTGTGACCTAATTGCTTTTATACAGCTTCTGTATCATCGCTCAATCACTGCAATGTTGAGAGAGGTCAAACAAAACACGTATTACTCTGGAATGGATGGAATACAACTGACCTCTGCTAAAGTGAATAGGAAAGGATATATTGATATAAACCGTGCTATAAATAAACTCATATCTATTGGAACTAAACTCTTATCCACCTTTCCTGAGTAAACTTCTACAAAAATCAGTGCAGGACCTTGGAGGTGGTTTTCAGACCAGGAGGCTATCGGAGGCTGCCCAGCAGGTCTGAGCTCTGCTAACCATGTGGTGCCTCTCTCATCCTCCCTACAAGGACTGTAAATTGGGCTACTGGAGCACAAAGCGCATCTCAGTGTTTGGTAGCAAGACAAATCTTCTCCCACTTCCTCCCACAGCTGCAAGCATTCTGTTTTTATACAGTATTGTTTTATTGAGCTTGTGCCTCCCAGTGTGCTTCAGGCACTCCTGAACAGCCTCTGATTCAGGAAGATTTTTTTCCGTTGCTGCAGGCTTGCAAGATCAACTGTGAGTTATTTTATCTTTCCTCCAGAGAGCTAGGACTGCTTTGGGTTAGACTGGCAAAATATTGCTATTTAAAGTCCAAATACTGTATTCTTGTTCTTGTCACCACCTCAGTCTCTGCCAGGTAGCTCTAGGTGAATCAGTGGAACTTAAGCACAGAATTCCCCCAAAAGATTCAGATCAACCAGAAATAAACAAACAAACAAATCAGTCTCTTTGTGACACCAGGTTTGATCTGTATTAGATTGTTTTGATTTTAGGGAGGGAAAGATTCTCACTGTAGTAATTTCTACTACAACTTTTCCAAAATTGCTTCAGCAAAAGTCATTGAATGAATAGAACTAGAATTAAAAAAAGAATTCCAACTGCCGCCAACATGAAATTATTAATGAATAAATGATCTTCTGGAGGAAAAATTAATTCCTCCTTCCTTGTCAAATATTAAAGCTACAAGAGTTTTTGGCTGAGAAATTATTTTCTTAGGATGTGATTTCATACACATCTCAAGCAGAGACTCAGAACTATGTGAATTCAGAACATGTACATAACATTGAAACCAAGAGTTTGCTGAAAGCATTTGAAAAGTGACCTCTAGAAAGAGTTTAGATTTATGTGAGTGAAGTGGTCAACATGATCACTGAAACTTAACATCCATCTTAGTACCTAAAGTTTGATTTCCTTGCTAAAGATACACAAAAGTGAATCTCCTAATTGTTAGGAATGGTACTGTTAGCCGTTTCACTCAAGAGAGGGTGGTCACTGAAAAGACCAATCACTAACATTCTGAGATTTGAATTAAATGCCAGAAAGATATTTCTGACCTATGTTAAACGAAGATAACAAAAATCAATGAATGGTTTACCCCAGAAACAAAAGAGAAAGGAAAATCGCCTGAAGGAAAAATGTGAAATACTCTTACCGTGCTGAACATCCAACCATTGTTGGGTTGTCCACGTGAAACTGGCGGGAAGAGTTCCAACAGCCCTGGGATTTCATTACCCCAAGGTTGTGGGGGTGATCTATAGGAGTCTGATTTTTCTTCAAAAACAAATGCCTTAAAATATCTGGAAACATGGCTCTCAAAACTTGAGTCTGAAGTCCCTATGAGAAATCTCAGTTGTTCTTTATCTTACTGAAGTTCACATCAATTTTTCAACCAAAATGCTGAATTCTTGTTGTCATTTGCCTCGCTGGAGATATTAGTTTTACTTCCTGATACTGTATATCTATTGATTACTTACAAAACTGATTATGCGCATGTTCAGTTCCCAACCCTAGGGTTCCCTGTAGGACCACTAGTTAAGAGAGGCAAAAAACGAAAAGTGGAAGTAGCTTAGTAGGGAAACCTTTCCATGTTCAACAATTTCCTTCACAGATACCCAAAGAAAAATGCCTTAGGAAGTGCTCCCTCATTGTCTCTGATCAAAATGCATCTGCTGGCAGCTGATCTTCAAACACTTTGCACAACAGACACGGGCTGCTTGTTGTTTCTGTGCTACTTCCTACAAGCGGCAGCCACAGGACACCTACCACTGTCTGTTCTCTCATCAAAGGACACAGAGAATCGCCACCTGCAGTGTCTTTAGAGGCAAAACCAGCTGGAATAAAAGCATGAGCAAATTTGCATGGAAAGCTTTCCAACAGCCATAGGAGGATGGTGTTTAAGGGAACAGGGGTAATTCTTACAGGCTTGCCATCCTAAAATATTGTAGATGAAGGAAACCTCTTACTGACATAACTAAGATTTTCCACTGCTAGCCTCCTGGCTTAATTCTCAGATCTATGTTTGCAAGGACTTTGCCATTAACATCAATATCCTATCTGCATTATATGATGTAGATTTTATCTATGGTCTGTTTACAGCCTATGACTGCTGAATGTGCATAGGAAAATGCTGCCACACCTCCTAAGCACAATGGTTTTGAGCCAGGCTCCTATTTCAGCACAGGAGGAGTGGTGTCTGCCCTACCCCATGCACTCAGAGAACTGCACTGCATGGAGCTCCCCAGCCTTAAGTTCACACCTCGATCTGGTGACATTTTAAAACTGCCATCAAAACAGTAGATTAGCAGAATGAATAGTTACCACGCAAAGTTTCTGGTTATCCAGCCAGAAAGGGAGGGTAATTCCTGAGCATGGTCCTGGTTGTTGCCCTTGTTGAGGTAGCCAGGGCAAGGCGTCTTGCTCACCAGGTCAGAAGAGGATCAGAATAGGGCTAATGGCAAATGGGGTCTATGAACTAGACTACTCTAAAATCTTTGCTGGGTGTCAAAATTATGCACAGTGTTCGTACGCAGATCCTAGGCTCCAGCTAAAACACGTGCTGCACACTCTTGCTGCCAGAGTGCACCAAGGCCAGCAGTTCTGCAAGGGGTGGAGAGCCTTGAGCTGAGCACAAAGTGCTGGCAAGGTGCTATGCAATGTGGCAAGCCCAGGTCAGAAACACAGCTGGAGGCAGAGGTGGGAGTTACACAGACTGGTAGTGCAGGGCAGCTTAAAAGCTTCTTGCCAGGGATAATGGGGGCCAGCCCTCGCTTCCAGCCCTCTTCACCACCACTCTTAACAGTGGAGGAGCTGACCTGCTGACCTTGGACCCAACCCATGCTTGGGTTTGGCCAGCCCAGCAGCTGGGACTGACCTGCAAACTTGCGTGTGTGCAACCTCGAGCAAGGGGAGGCCTGGCAGGAGCAGGACGTGCAGAAACACACCCAAACTCCATGTAGTTTCATGCTCAACAGATGGGTTAAATCTGTTTTTTCCCTCTTCACTGTTTCAGGAATGTAACTGGTTATCTGAAATGCAATCAATGCACACTTGACTTTTGAGAATGATACATATAAAAGAGTTATGAACATAATTCACTAGAGTCAAGTATACTTGAATCACATTTTAGATAATTGGTGGGATTAAATAAAAACTGACTGTAATTACAAAAGTATGGTTTGATTTTGATTCTACTCTGCAGTTTTATGTAGTTCTTGAGCTTGATTCTTTGTGGCCCGCCTCACTCAGGTTCTTTTCATTTTTCTTTCCTTCTTTGTTTTCTTTTTAACATTCAGTATTTCCATTAGAGAATCTAAGATTTACCTTTTTCTTCAGTTTTCATTATGTTAGTGATTCATAAGTTCTCTTTCTCCCCAGCTTGCTTTCCCTCAGTACTTTCTTTTCTTGCCTATTACTTTTCATGTTATTTATTCTTAATGGCCTTAATTAGAAAACAGGAATCACCAATGCTTATTTAAGCCTGGCTTAACCATGTGTCGAGTCATTGCTTTATTCAACATGCTTAAATTTACTCATTTACTTGAAGAACTGGGACAATAATGAGTCATGCAAGGACTGTTATATTCTCCAAATTAGCTACATTTTTTTTATTTGCCATAAATGATTTATTTTCTACAGTGAAGAAGTTGCCAGGTAAATTTAGACACCATGTAAGGCACAGTGGCTGAGTGGGAAAGAAAAATATAAGTGACTGTGCAGTTTACAGCTAGCCCGAGCAGCTGGAATTGCATGTTCGCAGCTCAGTGTCACAACATCCACTTAGTGAAGGTAAATGGAGAGGAAGAAAAGGCAGAAGAAAAAAAAAGCAACAAAAAAAACCAGCTCTTGCAAACATTTGAACCAGCACATTAGATGTTCACTCATAGCGCTGTCCTCCATATGTCAGAGTGGTGAGGAGCATGCACAGTATGGACTTTCGGTGAGCATTTGCGGTATATCCCTGTAGTGTTAACAGGATCTGGATAAAGTCCCAGCAGAGGTGTCACCGTTACCTATTTGAATGACTTACATTTACATTTGTCTGTCTCATACCTTTAAAGACTCAAAGAACTCTGTAAGTCTGAGGATTGGAAATGATCGAAGATCCATTTTCTGTTTTTACCTTACAGCTGGATATGGCTTAGGATCTTCATCCTTAATACTTTGGATATGAATAATTAAATATTTAAATATATACTTCTACGTGCAATTGCTCAGGGGATTTGTTATAGTTTATCTGTATTCACGATCAGTAGCTACATTACAGAAATCATTTTGGTGAAACAATTTTTTTGCCAAATTCTTTCAATGGCCTCCAGTACTGTATTCATGTCTTTCTCATGTGTATTATATGCTTGTCAAAGCAACATCGAGCAGGGAGAGCTAATGTTAAAAAGACAAGGAAATATTAAAAGGCTTTAGGGTAAATAGGAGTCCTCATCACCCCTTGCCCAAGGAAACATGGATAACAACTTCCTTTATGGCTAGCTTTGGTTGACAAAGAGTAACTGGAAGGACTGGTTGCTCTAGTAAATGCCACGGTGAATAAGAAGCACTAACATGTCTTAGCATAAATTTTAGGACCAGCACCTCAGTGGAAATTTAAACTAGATGATGTTTTTCTCCTACCTATTGACTTAGACATTCTGATTTGAAAAATTACTGAGCTACAGTTGGAGGGTTTATGAATATTTCTTGATTTTAAATGGTATTTATCAGAATAATTCTGTCATTTGACATTTAAGCAAATGAGTGTTACATGCTTTCCGAAGTATGTAAATTGGAAGTGTCTGTGAATGAGTACAGAATATTCATTCATTGACTAGACTTCAGACTGCAATTAACTAAACCAACATTTATTTATTTTTAGGTGTATACCTTCTAATAGGGTGCTTCACACATAAGTAATTAAACTTAAAATTATGTCACAGGGACAAATGCAAATATATGTGATTCATTTCTTGCTACGCAGATTTTTCTTGTGACAAAAAATATGGTTTGTCTCTGCCTGTCTCTATTAGAGTTTCCATTTTCTATACTCTGTTTACAGTTTGTTGCAAATTAAACAATGTCAAACTGACATGCTGCATTTTTTTTTTTCTGAATTCACTGGCTTGTTAGGGGTGAAAAAAATTCTTTTGAGAAAAAAAAAGATGAATGTACTTTTTCTGCAGCAAGACTTAAATGAAAGCAATTCTCCATGCTATTAACTGAAATGAATTTAGCTCAAGTGAAGTGCAAATTAAAACTATTGTATGCACTTCTTCTAATAAGGATAAATTCTGTATTTCTGTAAGTTGTTCATGACATTTTTCACATATTTGTGTTCCTTTTGCTATCCAAGAGACTGCACAGAGTTGAAGGACCTAATTCCAACCCCTTTTACATTGGTTCCGTATTAATTCAAATCTACTGTAGCAGGTATTAGCTTACATTAAAGTCAACTGAAGCTTCTCTCGTTAGTGAAAAATCCCAGGTGTGGGGCTGAACTGATAAGCCATTCCTTGTCTGTTGAACGCTTGTATCTTCAGATTCCATTGCTATGTTAATGCTGCATTTTGTGGATGTATAAATCTATTCTTCCATTATTTCTGGCTTGAAAGTAAGAATACGTGACTGTGCTAATGAGTTAACTTATGTTAGCCATGGGAAGAGAAGGAGAAGGAAATGGGATTTCAAATGTTCATTGCCCTCGCCATTGGGACTCTTAACGCATTAAGATTTGATTCAGGGTAATTGAATTGCTGTGTTAATAAATCTCACAAGAAGCTACAGATAGTTCAAAGCCCTTCCTATCGTGATAGTAGTATTTGGATCTGCATTCACAACTCAAGGGTCTGACACTAGGTCTTTGATTGTTTTAGTAGACTTACCTCCCTCCCCACAACACATTGCCTCTGGTCCCTTGCCTTTCCCCTCGTGCATTCAGAGCCCGTGCCACATGGGGGCTGTCCCGTTAGCAGTGTCATTTCCGGTTATTCAGCATCATACAGAATATTGGTCAGGGGCTTCTCAAGTATGTAGGACCAAGCAGCAGTGTCAAACATGCAGTCTGCTAGCTGGGATGTGCTACATAATCCTTGCCTGTACCATTGAGCATGCAGATCTTTCAAAACACCAGCTGCTATTTGGTTTTGTTCCAGGGGGCTTTGTTCTCACCTCATAAGTAAATTTTTATTTGGCTGTCTGATGTGCTGATTGATTTGTTTAGTTCTCCATTTGCGGATTGCAGAGATTTGCATTTGTAGCGCTAACTGCTCCCTTCAGAAGTGTAAGGAGCACTGATGTGAGCCTTTCCCTTTGTAAAATGCATTGAGTATCTGGTGACTATTGGACTGGATGCTTTTTCCTTGATACAATAGTCCCAATTCTTTTCCTTGAGAAAGTTAAAAAAAAAAAAATGCATTCTGTAGATGCTACAAAATTGAAATTGTAACAAACACGTTATCAACTGGATAGGAGGTGTTGTTAGTTCCTTCCTTCCAGAATGAGAAAGGCCATTTTATTCATTCTCTCTAGGAAAATACTGTGTAATTCTAAAACATCTAAACGTTAAAAAATTGTATTGGCATGTATATAAGATACTTCTTCTGAATTTTCAGTTCACTCAAATGTTAATTACTACCATTTTCATTGTGAGTTTGAATGGGAAAGTATGTTGAGATGGTGGGGATTTGCTAAAGTGAAATTAGGTTAAGGTTCTGTGCAAAGATAGAAAGATCTATGCAGAAAAGGAAAATATTTTCTCAATGATTTATAATGAGAAAAAATCACATATGACCAAATCACGTAATGTGACACATTATGTTTATTAAATGGTAGTGTTAAATAATGTTTTATTGTTTCTGATTAAAATGTCATTTAAAAAATGTCATTAAAGTCAAAATATTTGGATATTTTTGGGACACAATAATCTGTAAGATTAAGATTCCTTTTAAGATTACATTCAGTCGTATTATCCAAGAAGTTAGTGAAACTGCATTTTGTTATAGAAAGATATGTGGTCAGAATATCCATCACTAGCTCAGTCTGGTGATCTCTAGATAATTCGTGCCTGTTCAAATAATGTAGCTTTTACAAGATGCAGTATTAGGAAACTATAAAAGAGAGAGAAAAAAGTGAACAGGCATTTACAGATACTGAAATTTGATATACTGGAGCATTTAGTCATGTGCATAAGCACAGAAACTGCACTGATCTATGGAAGTATTCACTTGACTAAAGGATCTGACTTAGATGGGAATATTCATCTTTGGAAAAAAAATATATGGACATGGATAATTGAATATAATTAAAAATATAATCGTGATGAGTATCATATGATAAAACTTATTCAGAAGTGAGTACAGAATCAACTTTTTCCTAAAATTATAAAACATATTTGTGCCTAACCTCTGCCTGAGACTGTCTTAGGTGCAGCCTATGCATCTTCAGTCATATCTAGGTGCAGATGAATCTTGCAGATAATTGCACTTCATCGCCTCTGCTCCTCTGACATAGTGAGCCAAGAGAAGTTGTTCTAACCTGACTACTTTTTCTTCAGGACAGTGTGTTTGGCTAAGGCCACATGCTTGGTGTTGTGACATAGTTCTGTGACATGTACAGGCTCAGGGTCCATCTCCTTGTTCTGCCTTTCTCAGCTGTGCAAAAAGCAGGTATAGACATGTGCATTATGTTTGGGTGTGCAAGCATGTGAGCAGACAATTCATCTTGTTCACCCTGCAAGTAGCTTTGAAAGATTTGAGAAGACTGCTATTATACAAAAATTCAATATTAATTTCATAGAAAATCACTAAAGAGCTGATTAATGCAGAAGATCACTTAATGTTTACTAATTAGATCGATAGAATTTACCCTGCACCCTTAATACATTGTGCAGTAAGGAAAGATGACAAAGATTTGTATTTGAATGCTTTGTTTATTCCCAGTCCTTAATTTCAAGGTTGTCATCTGTGCAGTGTCATTTCCTTTTGTTTCTTTTGTGTTAGCAGTTCAGTGTAAATAACTTCTCTGGTTAAAACCCAAGTAGAAAGAAATCTCCCATGGTATTATGGCAGAAATTTATGGGCAGAAATGTAATTAAGCAAGCAGGAAAAGAGAAAGCAGCATCATTAAAGGATTGCAGTGTAGTAAATCTAAAAAACAGGGAATGAGGATGTTGGCATCCAAAAGTGGCCAGTACAATTTGATGGTTATGTAATTGCTGAAACCTGCACAGACTTTACAGGAGGTGACAAACATTTCCAATATGTACATTAAACACTTTTGGATCTGAATCCTGAATTCCCCAAAGTACAGCCACTCACAGTCTCTGTTCTAATTCCCATCCATCTATAACAAAAGATGAAATTACCAGAATGGCTTTCCTTCCAGCCTGATTAAATGGAGCAGGAAAATAGACAACATAAGTGGTAATACATTGTAATTGGAAATTTCTTTCAATTTAATAATGTAAGGCATAATTTGTGGCATAAATCCCATTTCAAGAAAGTGCTTAAGCATATATTTAAGTCCATCTGTATTGACACAAGGCATTTAAATATATGCTTCAGTTGAAAAATGGGTTTAAAGTCAAATTAAATATAATATTTAAATATATATGCAAACTGACAGTAATTTTTTTAGGAAGGCTTTCTCAAGTAAGAATATCTTAAAGAGCTTTCATTTTGTATTGATGAGTAAACAATGGTTTCCTGAGCAATGATCAACATAGTTATCTATGGTATTTCATTTCTGTCCTTCTGGAAAACTGTCTATAGGGACCAGTGCAGTAAAATTTCCCTTTGCTCTCAGTGTTATAGCACTTTATAGCCCCTTGTTTTAAAAAGAGGTTTCTTTGCTCCTTTCTGATCTCAGTGCACAAGAGTCATATCTCAGTAGGCTGATAGTGGGAGGAAATGAACTTTTCAGAAGATTCATATCATTGCATTAACAAAACAAATAATTTGCACCTTTGTGCATGTGGGTAATTTCCATTTTGTGGTTGATTTCTCTACTACTAATTGGACATGAGTTTTGAAGATATATGTTGCTGAAAATTTACCATTTCAGATAGGTGTTCTGAGATGTCAGGTTAAAGGACAAAAGATTTTATTACTGAATTCCAAATTTCTGTCGAACAGTTCTGTTTGCTTTGATAGAAAAGGATTGTGTTTCTGACAGCACCAAGCCAAATCCTCATCTTGTGCTGTTGTATATCAGCTGAAGTTCCTGCACCCAGCATAGATTTATGCAGTCAAGGAACTGGTGCCTGTTACAGAAATGTTCTTGTAACTTTTAGTACAACTTGTGAACCTCCTTCCTTTGCGGAAGTGCATGTAAGTAATTAGAGGGCATCACACAAAAGCTCCTAATAAAATTGTGTTTTTACTCACAAATAATATGCTGTGAAAGCACTGTCTAAGAGCAAGCAGTGTGAAGGGCATGTTCAGAGAACAAACAATTCCTGTTAAGATCTGATCTGAAAGACATAACAGAACTCGCTTGCTTTTAAATGTTATAAATAATTTAACTTATTTTAATTATTCTCAGAAAATAATTTGAAAGTCTCTACTACAAAGATAACACGTATAGGAGTTTTGTTTTTAAAATATCAAACAGATGTAAAGTGATACTTCAAAAGTCCTCTATTCAGCAGCAATCAATGTAATGTGAACTAAATAGTTCAATTGAGCTCCTGTGAACATAAAAGCTTACCATTCATAAACCTGGCTCACTGTAGCAGCCAAATATCACAACAATATAGAAGTTTAAAATGATTATGAAGTGTCCTTTTTTTTATCAGATACCAACATTATTTTGAAGTTTTGTTTAAGTATATTTTCTTCTTTACAAGGATATGTGCATGAAGGTAAAGAACAAGAAACTTCTGCTGCAACAAATGAATGTTTTATGGCTGTTAGGATCTGGCCTTGTTGCATCGGGGTGTGTTCCACCATTGATTTCAATAGTTTCTGGCTTAGGTGCTATTGAATTTGAGATTTAAGTCTTTCATAAAATTTAGCCTTTAATAACCTCAATTCCCTGATGTCTGTGGAGTTGCTAAGGAAGCAGCACTTGACTCTCCACTCTAAACTGCCTTAGGATCAGTGACAGGACCTGAACCAAAGGGTTCTGTGCTGGGGCTGCCTACCTGTGCCACTCACCACACGTTGTGTCAGATTAGCTGGCCATATCTACAGCTAGTCACGGATTTCAAGAGTAAATGTTTTCTTGCCAGCATCCCAACAAAAAGAACTTTGTAAGAAAATGCTAATTTTGATAATGAAGGCTTTTAGTTGCTATTCAAATTTGAATTTCTATTTGGGAGAAAGATCTCATGCCAAGTGGTTAGTGTGTAACTTGGCACGTATACATAGAAAGGCTCTAATCTGCTGTCTAGAGGCTAAAGAGTCACTCTTGTTGCAGTCATTTCTATTGGAGCTCTTTAAAATTCTATAAATAATTCTGCATTCTGAATAAAAGAGAATCTGGGGGTCCCGCAGCTAGAAAACTTACCTGACATGCACGTGGCAGCTTGAGGTTCACATCATTGCCCTGATGGGAATGAAATTGCTTATAGAGACTGGAACAGCTCCAAGACAAATGAGGTAGACTGCAATTAGGGCATCTACCTGGGATGTGAAAGAGGCACCTTAAACTAAAAGGCTTGTTTCTTGCTTTGGACCAGAGTGAGCCACAGCTGCTAGATCTGCAGTCTGGATCTGCGTTCTGATCTGCAAAGTAGAAGCCTCTTTGCATCCCCAAATGGAAAACAAATTTTTTTTAATACATTTTTTTCCCTAGTATTTGCCTCCTATCTCTAGTAACGATCCTGTTAAGCAACTGTTGGCTGTGCCTTTGTAATCCTTGTCCTTTATGACATATGTGAGGTGAGACCTGTATTGGAGTCAGATCAGCCATCTCTAATCACACAACTAGAAGAAAAACTTATTGCAAACCCGAGTGACATTGTAACAGTCATGCTCTGCTTGAGATGCTGTATGATTAGTTTTCTGTCTGGGCTATAATCATTTGACAGACACCTCTAACACTGTAATCAGTTCAAAATTTAATGCTGCATTAGCTAAAACTGACAGCAATCAAGCCAAAACAGAAAATGCTTAGAAATCAAGAGAAAAGAAAACTAATGAGGTGATTCTGTGTTTCAGAAAGTGATATTATTGGAAGTCAAAACTGCTGGGAAGATGTATTGTTGAAAGAGACTGTTCATGGGATTTATCCAGAACTTTTCAGTCCTGTTTCTTTTTACTCTTATTATTCTGGTTTCACAATTTCTCAGGGTCCTTATTTGCAATCTTGTTTTCTTATACAATGAAAAATGGTCCTAATTGCATAAAGTAGAAGATATTTAAAATTCTGACATATCACCAGGCTACCTGGATTCAAAGCAAAGCAGAATCCACACTGTTTCTTTCCAGTGTCATTTTTCCTAAGTGGCTAAAAGCAGGAAACTGAAGCACTTCAAAAGGCACAGCTGAAGTAAAATACACACATGCACACCCATACTTTCAGCAACTATGAAATTGTTGTTTGCAACCAGAAGATGGCTCTGTGATCAAGCTGGGCAAGCTGAAACTATGGAGATGCTGCAATCCTAATTTTTCCTTTTATCTTTTCAGTTCTCTTCTTCCTCACAGGAAACAGCTCAGTTCCTGTAAGCAGTGGTTTTACAAAATCTTTTTTTTTTTTTCACATGACAAAGACTCACTTTCCTCAAAGTTCTCATTTTTAATAGGATAGGACACAAACACGGGAGATCAGTCTGATGGCTCTAACCAGCTTCCACTGGAGACAGCTGATGTCTCGCTGCTGATTTCAGTGGGAGTGAGTTGAAGCCAAATATAAGCTGACGGGGAGATCTTTTCCTTAAATCCCCAAGGATGCTATGGACAGTAGATTTCTACACATGGGAGCTGCTTTTCTCTTTAATGAGTGCTCAAATGCTATCAGTGGCTTGTCTTTGGTACTGCTTGGGAACATTGTTCACAAATGATGCTGAAGATAGGATAGGATATCTGGCAGTCAGGATTTTAATATTTTGTGAGGAGGAGTTTATATTTAAGAATGTGTCTCATAGCTGTCTTTGCCCTTATAACTGTGATAAGTTACCAACAGCTGTAGCTCTGTTTTAAAAGGATGCATGGGCTCACTTCCCACATCTGAGACGTAAACCTCTGAACAAAACCCACATTTGGAAAATCTAAACTTTTTTTCTGAACAGCAGTGTTAACTGGCAAAAAAAATGAGTGAAATCAATGTAACACTGTTATGAGCCTCAGGTTAAATAAAAACAAGGCCTACCATGTCTTTTCTTGATGTTTGCTTTGAATTCCTACTGTAAAACAAAAAGAAGTAAATTATAGGTGCTATCTACTTTATGAGAATTTTAACGTGGAAACAAATTGCTTGTTGTGCACATTCCCCTGCTGTGCTAATTATTTTAAAATTTCAAAATACTGATTATGGGGAACTGCTGAACATTTTTCTTGCTGCAGAAGAAGGCTATACAAGCAGGAGAAAAAAGCCCTTAGCAATTGTTTGGGTTTACATTAATGTAATAATTGACACTTTGCCAGTCTTGTCTGTATACCCTATTTTCAAGATTTGGGCCTAGTTAAACACTGTGTTTCTCTGTTTTTCTGCAAGTTGAAATACATTTCAGTGTCACTTCTGTGGAGTTAAAATGTCATGAAGTAATGCAGCAGGGAATGAGGTCAATTTACCTTTACACACATGGAGCCTTTCAAAATTCTATCTATTAGGCAGGAAGATAATGCTTTTATTTGTTTATTTATTCATTCATTTATTTATTTTGACCTGTGCTCAGCACAATTAAACGAAATTTGCCCTGACATGCATGTCCTAAAAGACAGGAGCAACTTTCAGGATCGCAAACTGCTTCCTTGTAATTTATTCATTGTATTATGAACTTGCAGCCCTCCAGGGGATGTGACATAATATTATAATACATAATGTTCCTGAGTACTAGATTTTCACTTGGCTCTCTGATTTATCTGACAGATGCAGGGGGAAAAAAAACACATGTAGCTGGAAAAATCCCTACTGACTACGCATATGCGACTGCTAAAATGCACAGGTTATTTCAGTTAACACTGACATTAACTTATGCTGGAAATGCTCCCTTCTGATTTGACTTTCTCTGGTGAAATATGATGGCTTAGTGTTTTATTTCTAAGCCTGCTTCCTGTAATTGTGCTCCTCCAAAACAAATGTATCTCAGATCTCAGTATCAACTGCTTTCACAAAAGGTGTGTGCAATAACTCGTCCATGAAGCCATGGATTGCCTTTGCTGTCACAGAAGTTACAGAAACATAGATAGGCTCTACAAAAGATGCCATTTATTCGTAATCCCAGAATAGATGCAGGATAATAGATGCTTTCACCCACAAACTGGAATTGAATTGAAACCTCTGGTACCGGTAGGCTAATGCATTTCAAAACCCCTTACGGTTAAGCCTCTGTTGATTTAATTCACATAAAGTTAGGTGAAGACAACAGGGCTTCTTCATTCTCTACTTCCTCAGTTGTCGCTGGTGGAATGAGTTACTTTGTCAGTCTTTTACTAGGGGAAAACAGGAACTGGCTCATGTATATTATCTTTTTCATGTGTATTTACATTTAATAATATTGCACCCATACATAAAGGGTAATAGCAACAAGTCTTTGTCCATTAAACTGTGCATCAGTAATTCACCTTTCATTTACTGCAGTGTCTTGAATGGTAGTCTAAACAGTCCCCAGGAAGCTCTTCTGTCATAAAGTACCAGTGAATATCACTATTTTTCATAATCTAAAATCAAACTGTAGGTGCTAGATTGAAGTAATTTCATTTGCTGTTCCTCCATGTTCCCTAATTTATACTATGCTTCTTTCTGGTGATGGAAAAGAATATCACTGATGATAAAATCTTAAGGATACAGGAGCATCTGTTCCCCTCTCATGTCAGTTTTACTGTTTTATAAATATAGCAAATTCAGTGGACTTAGTCTTCATTTGCATTAAAAATTGCTTATATATACAGAATATTAATGAATTGGCCTGGGGTGAGCTTCAGCCGGTCAGAGCACAGAAAAATGCCATTTTAGTGTACCAAAATCCCCTTGAGTCATCACTGCCTGCAACCGAAATGTTCAGTCTGATCCACTGAAGAGATCAGCCTTACAGAATGCATCAGCTTGTTCCTCTGAAAGGACCAAGTCCTGAAGCTAATTCTTGGTCAAACATGAGAACAGTTTACGTAAAGTATTATAGCCACTGCCAAGGTCAAGTGAGATGTCTTAAGCCTCATGAGGTACTAAGTTTTTTACTCAGAATGCAAGTAAGCAGTTTGTTGACTACTCTTTTCAGTCTTAATAGAGAAAAGTGCTTTATGTAGAGAAGAGAAAATTGCAAAAAGTAGATGTTACAGTTATTGGACACCTTAAATCCAGTTCAAAGTAATATGGACTGTATTACTCCCTGCAAAAGCTGAGGCCTCGATAAAATATAGCATAGGTACACGTACATCAACAGCTAATGCTTGTTTTCTTGTTGAAACACCTGCTCAGAAATTTATCTGATAGCTAACTTGTATCAAGAATAACAAATGCCATTTTTCTTCCTGATTATGCAGCTTTCCAGCCTAATTGGAAGTATTTAGGCTGTAAAGTTGTTGCCATTACTACAAAATCATTTGGGAAGCTTTACTGTCTCCATGGCAACTAGCCTACATATATTAAGCATTTTGATACCACACCAATGTTTGATAGTATTCTTAATTTGAGATATTAATTTAATATATCAGCGCTTTGCACTGGAGTTTGTGCTTTATCTTTTTGCAATAATGATGAGAAAACTTTGATGCTGAATAATGGCTTGAGAATGCATAGCTCACACAGCGAAGCGACTACCCACAGGATGAATTAGCATGGACACGCAGTCTCGCATTAAACAAACAGGATATGAAAGCAGTAACTTATTTAGCTCATATAGGATAATGTTTTTGTGGGTCTTAAAAGAAATCAGCAGAGTATTTTGCAGTTATATAAATGCTGAAAGGACAATTCACCCCGCTCAGGCAGACCTCGCAGGAATCTGCAGCTGCCAAGACTTGCAAAATTTTCAGAGTGGGGTCTCAGGCAGAACCAGACCCCACAACTGGTGCTGAAGGCGGTGTGTGATATTGTAGAGGAGGTCTGTGGCTCTCTGATGTGTGCACTGGGTCTGGTGAGGAGGTGTCCAGGCGGTGCTCAGGTGAGCATTCCTCGAGCTTCATGTGAATTAGTTGTATCCTAACATTCCTGGACAAAAGCCATCTAGCAGGCTGACACAAAGACTGCTGCAGTCCCTAAAAGATCTAATTTCCCCCAACCATGCCCGTGGGTGGAGGAGGGCCTATCCTACATCTGTGTAGCTAAGCCAGGGATAGGAACTGCACTGGGTCATAACCCACTATAGATCATTTTTGCCAAGGGCAGGGGGAGGCTGGAAGCCCAGTACCTCCCCCTGGCTACGCCTGGAGTGAAACCATTGTGCTCTTACATGTCGCTTTGAAAAGGCCCTATTGATCTCAAAATTCCAAATACTTATTTTATCCATATCTTTCAGAATGAACTTTCAAATAATGTGCAGCACAGTGGAAATGTGAAATATTGGTCTGCTTCAAAGTGTATTAATCTTTTCAGTATGTGTTACTAGTGCCATTGTATTGCAAAGACTTTGTGCTTGGATAGGGGTGGAGATGAGGAAAAAAATGCAGCAGTATTCACAAATAGATCCTGCAAGCTGTACTTCAGAACAGATAGTATCTTCTGTAATTGCAGATGAGTATTTTCTTATTTGTTTTCTGCCAGAAATATATTAAATTATACTCACTGCCCCTAGCTAGTCTGTAAGCCTTTTTTACTTACTGGCCAGAATCCCATTCCCAGCAATCCTTTAAATTCCCCATTTTTCATGCAACTACCTTGATTATCTATGCCGTTAGTGTGCTCAGTGGCTTTTTGTTGGTAGAAGGGATCCCAAGAGTATCATTCTTTTTATTACATTTCACGGACATGTGGATAGAATAGTTCTTCCTCTTTGGAGGTCAGAGAAAAATGATCTATTTACTTCCTTCTAAATGGAGGATAATTCTGTTTTTGCTTGGCATTGAAACTTTTCTATCAGACACCTTACTGGAGACAATGCTATAAAAGCCAGATTTTTAGCAGATTTGAACACTTTCCACAGTTCCCCATTGAAATACTGAATTAGATCTGAAATGATTTTCTTCTGCACTGGTGTCATTTTAAGAGTGCTTTATGCCAGGGCCTTTGATGCCAGATTTCATCCCACAGTGAATTCTTACATGTAAACTCTCAAAAGCAAATTTCACAATAGACTTACTAACTGGCCCTTGGCTCCAGTGGTGCTGCTTGCAGGCTCAGTTAAAAAGCAGGCTCCATGGGTATAAGACCATAAGCACATACTCTTTGCAGAATACAAACCCTAAAGCTTCTCTGTAATTTCCACTCCCCCAAAGCAGCGTTCTGCTCTTGCCAAATGTATATGTTAAGAGGATGAGTATGCGTCTTATTAGAAATGTGAATGAAATGAGGACTGGGTTGTGCTGATTAAAACCCAGGCATACATTTCTGTACGCTGTGGTTGATAAACTAAAATTACTTGGTGAGCTGGGGATTGGGAATGGATGAATACAACTGCCTAATTGAGTGGGGTTTTTTAAACCACTTTGAAAATACTTCTGACTCCCTCCTTTTGTTTCCTCTGAGTCTTCAAGCTTTTAAATGTTAAGCGTTTCTGACTTGATACAATCTCATTGAAATCAGTGAAGACTTTTTAATTAAATATAATGGTTTAAAACAGGATCCAAGTTCTTAGCAGCAGAAAAACATCAGAAATCTTTGTGTAGTTTTTCAATGAGTTTTCATTCCAGAAATGCACAGAAATTTGGAAAATGTAGATGTTCTCCTATAGTTATGTAAATGGTATTATGTGACCTTGGTGACCAGCCCCACAAAATGAAGAGCTCTTTCTGACAGTGGACAATTAAGACAACAGCTGGTCCAACTGGTAATTCGTGAGCTTCCTGTGTCCTAAAACAGGTTTGATTAAAACACTCCTTGAAGAATTTCATTTTTCCTTAGAGAATACAAAAATATTTTATCATGATTTAAAATCTGAATTTCTTTATTAAAATTTCCTAGTAAACAGCAGCAAATGTTCTTGCTAAGTGTGCTGTTTGCTTCAATTCATTTTAGGACATTGCAGCAACGCGGGCGTTGGTCTCCTTTCTCAGCTGACAAGTGATAGGACATGAGGAAATGGTCTCAAGTTGTGCTAGGGAAGGTTTAGCTTGGGTATCAGGAAGAATTTCTTCAAAGAAAGAGTGGTTAGGCATTGGAATGGACTGCCCAGGGAGGTGGTGAAGTTGCCAGCCCTGGAGGTATTTAAGAGATCTGTGAACATAGTACTATGCGACATGATCTAGTGGTGGGAATCAGTTGGTCAGGTTGCTGGTTGGACTTGATGATCTTGAAAGCTTTTTCCAGCCTGGGTGATTCTGTGATTCCATGGCAAAACAAAAACCCAAAAGATTCTACTTTCTTTTTTTTTTTTTAAGGTACACTCTCAAAGTTTTACCCCCCCTCTCCTGGTAGATACATGTATGTAAAGTTTAAAATATAACCTTAGAAATTGAATTCCAACTTTTCAGATACTAAATAAATAGACACATAATAAATACATCACATATAAAATAATTGCAGGATATTTATCATGGGATTGGGCGGCAGGTTAATCTATACTATGAAAAACGGTTCTCTTGTTTGGTTCCAGTAAGGCCAAACTAACAGCCCTTGCTTACAGTAACTGGTAAAGAGTAGGATATAAATGGTTAGGATACAGCGGGATGATATATGGTATAGCCATACGCTGGCTTATAGCATTGCAGCCTTCAGATCTGCTGCATACATTCTGCAGCTTAAAAACTATGCTTAGTATTAATATGACTTCCATAGGGAAAAGAAATAAAATGCTATAACTAAGTAATGCAAATATATGTATGAAGTCTCTCTTTCCAACTTGTCATATTAATAATTACCATATTTCTTTCATTTAATATTTAAAAGCCACAAAGAATGAGTAGAATTTACACCTATTAAAAATGACATTTAACTGTACCTGAAAAATAGTTTGGAGTGTTACTACATTGTTCGATGTGTTATAAGATACAAGTCTGAAACCTAGCAACATGGTTTCTTCACTGTTCAATAGTGACTGAAAATTCCTAACAGGAGATGTCATCACTGAAAGAGGGCCCGTACTTACCTTTCACATTAGTAACATAAAAATACACTGTATGTGTATATCTGTTGTTTAGGATTTAAGTGTTATTCTCATTGAGGTCATGAAGGTACAGTATCAATGTTATGCTTCATCTGTGCCCCCATGGAACGCTGATAGAGAGCTTCTCTGCTTGATCATTACTCCTGGCATTTACTTTCAGAAGGATTAACAAAAATGCAACCACCAGATTGGCTGGGGTCAGAGGTGGGAAGAACTGAGATGCCTTTAGTGTTTGACTGCTGTTGCACTAAGTTAGGTGAATGTGAAACCAAATCCTAAAATGAAAACAAAGGTATCCAATGTTGTGAAAACACTGTTATAGAAAACACAACTGTATAACTCACTTCAAAAAGTGATTCTGTGGTATATTTTTTTCTATCAAATGGATGAAAAACCTTCTACTTTACATGAATCATTGCTGTCCCACCTCTCCAGTATGGTTCATTTCTATATTCAATATCTCTTGAAACAAAGCAGTGAATTTCACTTTGCAAAAAAATTTGATCTTTCAAGCTTAGTATTTTGCCTCACACATAAGAACTTTCAGATATTTGACAGAAAGAAAAAAAAAATAAACTCAACATTAGAGAGTCTCAGGAAGAGATAATGGACTTTGTTGTATTTTGATTCTGCCATATTAATTCATTATCAAATTGCAAAACTCTTCAGTACAATAAGGTGGTTGAAACTGTCTGAAAAAAACAAAAAGAATAATAATGTGATGAGCAAGTCTTTGTATGAAAAATTGAGGAGATTTTTATAGATGTTTGACACTACCGCAGCTCACTATTTGGTACAAAATACTGGTCTTTTAAACTCATTTGTGTCCTAGAAATTCAGATTTAGACATGACAGTGTTAAGATTACACACCAAGTGCACACTGATAAACAGAATGTATGATACCTAAGAACCAACAAAATGAATGAAGAAGTGTTGGTGAAAAAATTATAAAGGAAATCCTTGTAAAATATATATAGGAATGTTTAATTTGGAACTGGTCCTTTAGTAACAACTGCTATTATGTGCAGCAATACTCAGGTCTAATTTTGTGGTTATTTCCATTATTCCTAATGTTAATATTCGTTGTGTAAGCTTTTCTTAAGCGCTGAAGGGAGTCAGAATCTTGCTTTTCAAGGTACTGAAAAAATGTAAATGTAGAGAATTTCCAACCTTGAGTAGCTGTTAATAATTTTATGTATGTATATTTAAAAAAAAAAAAAACAGACATAAAGCTTGAGCTAATTCAGTGTTTCTTATTACTTGGCAGCATTAGGACCTAGCTTGCACCTTTTGTAATGTGGGGCAGCACCTCTGAGTGCAGAGTTTGTTCACGTATGCCTGTCTTCAGACCTGAGTGGTGCAAAGCCTTATGAAGGCTGATGAGCTTACTGCTCGTCAAGAGACTGCCTCTTATCTCTTTCTTGGAGTGTGGGACTGTGCTAGGAAGATATCTAAGTATGTCAGGGACTGAGATTGCTTGCATCCTTAACTGGTAGATGGAGTGAAATAAGGAAAATAAAGTTTTCAAGGCAGAAAATAACTAGGAATATACAGTAAGAATTCTAGTAAGAATACCAATTTTCAAGAATGCCACCATCTGTAAAGGGACAACAGTTAGCATGGATGGGAGATTTCTCCCTCCTGCACTTCATGAATAACTGTAACTAGCAGCATGACCCTACTTCCTACCAAGACCTTTTTCAGAAGTTAGCTTCTCTCTTGTTTGAGATAGTGGCTAGCTTATTTCTGCTTGTGGCTTAGGAAATCTTAAAAAATTTGTTTCAGGTTGAAGCAAAAAAGCAGTGATTACAAACCTAAGACTAAATCACAATTCAGACAGTGAACTTCCTTTGGAAAATGGCTTATCATTTCCTTTTATGAGTTACTCCATCAAATAGCATGGAAGATGCTAATACAAGGTGATATTTGTCACAGTGCATCATCCTGAAGATGGACAAGAATCAAAGAGGAAAGCAGCAAAGTAAATGAAATCTCTGAACCTGTAAAGGGATCTGCATGGGCAGAGAGATACTGATGTCAGAACACAAATAAATATAAGGAAGACAGCACTGGTTCTTTTGCAGGACTGGGAAAAAGCACACTGAAATGACGTGAACACAGGGGACCAAATGCAAAAAAGAATGGTTACAGTGAAGTGTGAACTATTTCTACTGCTTGCACTGGAAACACTGAGTCCTTTGTAACTTTATATAAATAGTCTTCAAAACATGGAATAAATTCTAGTGATCCAGCTAATGCTATAAATATTTATATTCAGAATGAATTTCACAAGAAAGGGAGATAATACATTATAAAATATGAATACCAGTTTCATTTTTTCATGGTAATAATAGTTGAAGAATTCCATCATAAAAAAGAGAATTGATCAATGCAAATCTTTGCATATTCTTGAGCAGACTTCTTTGGAGATGCACAATCAATGAAGTTGCCCTTTATTTCTTTCTCTTTTAACTCTTTGATGACTCTTGCTTTGTCAGTGGGCATGGCTGTACTCTGCTGTAGCAGATTTTTCAGATAAATTGCTGATTGTGAAGCAGAAGCTCAGTAGGTATCACATCCACTAAGTAAGTTGTAGTGGCTGGATAGTGAGAGCAAGTTAGAGGGTCCTGGCCTCTTATCTGACCTCCTTCTGAATTCATTTGTACTTTGGTCCTTCATGGAGACTTATGTAATTCAGCTATTTGTTAAATGAAAAGATGAAATGTCTATTCCTTTAAGCTGGCAACTCAGCCTTTTCCTTTGAGTTGGATATTGGAGATGCTGTTAGATCTTGCACTGTGAGATAATTATCTGTATTTGATCTGTTTGTGCCATGCTGGCAACCTGTCTGTATTGTGCACAGTGATGGCTTGTTGCTCTTGTTTACTGTCTTTTTCCAGCAATTATTTTGCTAGAGGATACTCCCTTCTATTGTGTTATTGCTTGTAAGGAGAGATGTTGCCAGAAAATGCAGGAAAACTGAAATGACTGCATCACCCCCACCTATGTCTTTGCAGTTTCCTTCAAAAGTTGCGGCAGCTATCTGTGTGCTTACTCACAGGTGGCAGAAGAAATTAATATAAGCTGTTTTACTATGTAATATGGGTTTGCACAGGATTTTCTATTATGAGGAGTTTTTTTTCTTTAAAAACTGTTGTCCTGATATTTGAATGAGACTTCTTTCAGTCTGTAGTAGTGTGAATCTGTTCAGCCAGGCTCTGATACTTGCTCCTAGCATGCTTTTTATGAAGTTAGCAGGCTGTTTCTAAAAAGAAAAAAAAAATCAGACCTTTTATTAACTTTTAGTAAGAGGCTTTAAAGTTAAGCTAAATTCTTATAAGTAAATGTATGTATGTACATGTGTGTATATATATTTTATATAAAACTTGTGTGTGTATTTAACCTGTCCATATTAACATGATTGTTACTTTGGTATTTTAAATTCTGGTGTTATTTTATAATTCTGGTATTATGTTCTAATGTGTATGTTAAATATATTGGTAGGTTAACGTAAATACTGTAAGGACATATATCAAAGACACAGATTTCGGCCATAGAACTGGTTTATTGGGTTTTAATGATATGGATCATACTATTTATGGGACTTTAAGGTGAATTTTGAGAAATGCCTCATTACTAATAATTATTGGTCCAATAATTATATCTTTCTCTTAGTTTCCAGATCTAAGGAAAAGTTCCTGCTTGCTTCTTTTCAAAGACATTTGCTTGAAGAAAGAATGTTAAAGACCAAAAGTGAAATCATCATTTCACAGAGCCAAATGTTCACAGGTCTGTTCCTGCCATTCTCCATCACATGGATAGCAGCACAATCTGCAGGTAGACTTTTTTTTTTTTTTTAATGATGTAATAAATGTTTTAAAATATTCATTAGTTTGCTATCTCATAAAACTTGAGTTTGGGACCTATTAGCCTGTAAGTATCCCAGTAATAATAATAAATGCTGCACATTTATTTAACACCTTTCTTCCTAGTGCAAAAGGCATTAACATGTAGTCCTTAATTATATAACACATCATTTATTACTTCTTGGATTTCTATGATAACTGAAATGCCGTAAGTCACTACTAGAGTCTGAATCAAATTATCCAGTGAATACCTTTAAGTTATTTAAAGTATGTGTCCAGTTAATCATTTCTTTACAGTATTTGTAGTGAAGAAAAACATCATCTCATTCCTAGTCTGCTCTCTGGTAAATTCTGTAAATGTGGATGTAGGGGAACTGTTAGGTCAGGGCCTGAACCTGTGGTTGAGCCCCTGGAGTAAGGGCTGTGGCTGCCTGGGGAGCACAGGCAGATTGTTTGCACCTGTGTCCCCCATATGACCAGAAGGGGTGGACCCAGGATGGGGCTGCCCTGGGCTCATTTAAGGGCCAGCCATGGCAAGGAGCCCATCTTTCCCAGATCTGCTGCTCCTTGAATTAGCATTGCTTTGGTAGAAGATTGCTGTCCTTGGTTGTGTGAATCAAAAACTTTTGTGAAACCATTGTTTATGCTTATTGTTTAGACTTATAAAACTTTGCCTAGAATCATGACGAACCTGTCCGAAGGAATTTTGATTCTTTATTTGCAAAACAGTGGATTAAACCTGAAGTGTGTTTCCTAACAAAATACTTGAACTTGTAAACTACCTGAAGCTATAGTGTGAGGAGGAAAAACAATGTCTTTTTTTCTAAGTGGAAATATTAATCAAGAGACACAATCTGGCCACAAATTGTAGTTTTTCTTTCATAACATAATATGAAAAAAATAGAAATAAATATTTAAGAAAAAGCATTAAATATGGATGATCATCCAAAACATTGCTAATTTAAGTGCCTTATACATAATTTCATTTAGCTTTTCGCTGTGCTCTTTGGATTAGTGGCAGTTGTTGTCCCTTCTATGTTTGTCTTGCTGATTGAGGCGCAGGTTCAGGTAGCAGACTTATGAGAGGATGGTGTCAGCAGACTCTAGAAATTGATTTTGTGTGCCAGCAAGGATCTCAGGGCAATGTAGCTTTGGAAACTTTAATGCCATCAGCCTTGACAGAGGTGACATTCAGTGCTGCACATGGGGAGTGTAGGTGCTTGAAACATGTTTATCTGCAAGTAGATCTGAGTGTCTTCAGCATGTTGTGCCTTATGGAAAGGGCCTAGACACTTCCATAATCTCAGAATACTTCTTGTGAATCATGCTTTGGTGTGGTTTCATTGGATTTCAGAACCTGAAAGTATGTTTGCAGATGGTTCTGGAGGAAGGTGGTGACAAGATTGAAAGCTGATGCCAGGTTACATGGGAAATTCTGGTATAAATGCCATATGTATCCAAGAATTTGTGATTCAGGATGTGAATCTGTGATGTTTTATGTGGCTCTCGTAATACTCTTTAGGGCATTCAGGAAAGGTCACTTTCTTCTGCTATAAAAAATCAGATCCATTGTGTAGAACGAGGAGGCTGTTGGATTTCATAATTTTGTTTGAATTATTTTTAAATTTTCTCTTCAGAACTAAGATGTGCAAAATAAAAAAAGGTGTATATATAAAAGGATATATTCATCCTCCTCATATCATATCCTCCTTCTTTTTCCTCCCCAACTATATTTATTCTCCAGATTTTCACACAGGCTATGGTCACGCTTAGCCTGGTGCACATCCGGATTTGATCTCTTGTCTATGAATTTTTATGATACGTGGTGGTGGGACAGAATCACCAGGTGTGTGTGTGGCAGAGGATACAAGTTGGTTTGCCATTAGTGTGATGACAGTGCTGGGATCGGGGTTACCCAGTACTTCCCTGCTGCAACTGGATAGAAGCAGATTTGGAAAACTACAAGCTGTAGAACTAAGTAGAATTGAAAACAGCAGTATTGCAGCAGTGCTGCAATAAAATTCCATGCGCTTCATTCACTGTTAAGACAGTTCAAGGCTGTCTGAATTTTGTGATGAGAATGTAGGAAAAGGTTAATTACTATGTCAAGAATGATAATTGGTATAGAGATATAAGACTAAGAGGAGATACGCACTTTCCATCTGAAGAGCTGCCTCTATTGGACATACAGATTCGTGATTGAAACATACACTATTTGGGGAAAAAAAAGAGCAATGAGAGGTTTCTAGTACAGATCATAGGGAGATATGTGCCGAATTACATAATCATAGGGTACAAACAGAGGAATAAGGTTAACTATAAGTAAAGGAAGTACTTGGGGGAGGAGAGGTTGACCTGTTAGCTCAGACCAGCCACTAAGTTCTGAGCTGGAAATATGGACACAGGCTTTCTGCTTTTAAGGACTGTGTCCTCTAACATTTTATCCAAGGCAGTTCTTATCTGGTCAGAGAAGACTAGATATGTTTTGGCTGTCATGGTATAGATGGAAATCCCATACCTATACATTGAATGTAACTAAGACATGCAGAGTATTTCTGCAGAGAATACTAAAAAATGAGTTGTAGCACGTGGGATTATAAATAAAAGCTGTAATTTGAGATTTAATCCCGTCACCCTGTCTGTGGACCTTACCTGTGTGACAGTTACTGAAATGCTGATTTCACTGCAATAGCAGAACTCAATCTTCATTCTGTGGCAGGGCACTTTGAAACTTCTTATTTTGAGTAATTAATAAAATAGATGTAGAAATCTCAGTTCCCAGGCACTTCTATTTTCAGTTTAAACAGAAAAGTGAACTCAACTATCTGAATGTGACATGGGCAGTTGATTTCATATACTAGAATTCCTACAGTGTTAAGACAGTTTGGGGAATGCATTAATGCTCCAGTCCTGTGACCCTTTTGCACAAAAGTAATTCTATCTGGTTTTGATGCTGCATAAATGCTAGGGGTTTATTTTGTTGTTGTTGTTGATAATGTATTCTTGATCTTTGAATGCTGGACTTCAGCATGTGATAGTGGACTGATAGTTATTTTCAAACCGAGAGGTCAAAACGCTTATGTGTGTTTTGATACCAGCTGCAAACCACATTTTTTTTTTTTTTTTAAAAAAAAAAAAAAAAAAAAGCTTTTGTCTTTGAATGACTTGGTGTATTTTGCAAAGGAAGAACATTATACAATAACCACTCATTTCAAAAGTAATTAACCTGCTTATGCCATTTGCATTATTAATGTACTAGAATTATCATAATGTCCTAATGTATCTGAATTTCTATTAATGTTTTCTCTGCTAAATAAATAAAAGTGAGTCAAATAAAGAGATGACATTTGTTTTAATTGTTCATCAGGATTCTTTTTTCCTCTCATTCAAAGCCGTGATAGTTTGTTAAATAGAAACCCTTAAATAGATGGTATTTCATGATAGGTTTTGAACCTAATTATATCAAATGTCATAGCATTATTTATTTAAAAGGCTTTTCAAGATTACCGTACAAAGGAAAACATGTATCTTTCTTTTAAAATGCTTATGATTTTCCATTCAGCACGTTCACAAACAGCCTCAAACAAACCTACTTCTGGAATGCTTTAGAAGTGTGTCCTTTAAAGATAGTTGTCTTGTATCCCTGTTTACTGGTATTGCTTCTTTCTTTAGTGAGAAGATCCCCTAGAAATGGGAAGTGCAAGCGCTATGCTTACTATAAAAACTTCAGTATGTTTTGCAAGTATTGGAGACAATAAATATCATGAAAAGTGATGACCGCAGTAGTCTATGGAATTTAATAGGCTTTTCTTTTAATTAGTAGACATTAGGTGGATTAAAAAATCTAGACTTTGTGTAAAGCATATATACTTTAGGGGAAGAAATGCATTCTTTGTATGTTAGTATGTATATTAACCATAAATTGAGACATCTACAGCTTTGTAGTGTACCAAGAGGAGGAAGAGAAGATCTTAAGGACTACTGAGCGTGTAGAAATAGCAAGCTTCAGTAGAACTATGTGATAGGAACAAGTAATTCTGATTTAGTTGTCTTTTGTTCCAAAGTATTTGAATTATTCTCTCAAGAAACAAAGATATTCAACTGATTTAAGAAAAATGAGGAAAAAATGTGAGAAACTGTAATTCAATTTTTATCCGTTTTCTACTGAAAACAAGAAGAATTTTGTTTACAGAAGCTACAATTAATGATTGAAAACAATTTTTGCATTTTATTTTCAATAGATTTTCAACAAAGCAAAAACATACTTATTTAAATCATTTTTTTTAGATCAAACAAATTGTTAGGGGTACAATCACTGTCCATAGAAGACATTGATAAGAGATTTCACCCAGCTCTCCAGGCACTGCATAACATGTAATTTATATGAATCTGTGGGGTTTTCACAGGAAGTAAGCAAGGAGAATGCAGGTGGTTTTAATCATTCTATAATATCTGCCTCTGAATTACCCTCTGGAAAAGCTTAATTAAAGCATAGAAGCACTGCTTTGTAATTATTTTTTTGTTTTAAATGTTTCTTGTACTATTAAAGAAGCATTTCAATGTGTGATGACCTTGACTATGGATGCCATAGTATCCAAAAGACAAATCAGTTTTTATTTATTGTTTCATCCCCAGAGTATCTTTGGAGAACAAGTCACTAACTGGCTTTTCTCAGATTCTTTGTCAAATTCACACTTTGAAATCTGAGAAGCCTCTCTGATTTATACCAGTTAAGTCATCTTTTCAGAATATGCATTGTGTCACTGCAGGCCAATACAGTTGTGGTAAGTTACAAACATTTAATTGGTGGCAGCTGGACAAAACAATGCATTTTTCTTAATATTTGAGTCTTTGCTTGCTTTGAAATCTGAATACTTGTTTTTTTTTTTTTTTTTTTTCAAACTAATAGTGGAAAAAGCACATGTATGATCATATTTTTCAACATTCTTAGTACATGCAGAATATTTGACTTATAACTATGAAATACAGCTCAGAGAGCCTCTTAGGTGTAGGAAATCTAGTAAAGAAATTGATATGGAGTGCATGCGTAACTCTTTTAGTTTTAACTTAGTTTTAATGATAAGAATTAAGTCAAATAGAATCCAGAGGTCTAAGATGGTTAAATGCCTGAAAATATTTTAACTGTAATAGCTATATGCTTCAGAACACTTCATTTCTAAAATTCTGAGTCTTTCCAATTTCAATTGCCATATTGCATAAAAAGTTGTTTTTTAGAATTCTCTATTCATGTGCTGAAGTTTTGAGTTAATGTCATGCCCCAAAAGATTTAAACAAGAAGCTGATGCTCTATGTTGCCAGGTTTGCCTGCTTTTCTTTCCAAAATTCTCAAGTAATTTTTTAGTTTCGTACCTTTACCCTTTTCCATATCACACCTGAACCAAATGTCTGTTATATACTTAGAACAGCTGTTCTTGCAGTATTTTTGCTTTGTCTATAAGATGATGAAAATTATCTTCTAGAACTATTATTAAATTAGCATGTGTGTGTTGCTACTGTCATAAAGATGATTTCTTCAATAGAGCTGGTTTCTGCTGCATTTTCTCCTGTAGGTTATTATTTCTCCACATTATCTTCAATCGAGCTAATATGGAGAAATAATAGCCCTTCACACTTCTCCCTACACTTGGTCGAGAAATTGTAGTTGTACTTGGGAGAGAAAGCAACGGGTAGGGTATCCCAAAGCCTGCTGATCTCCAGGCTGTTCCAAACACTTGTTAGAGGATTAATGCTCACTAATTTGTGAAGATGACCAAGGAGCACTAAAATTCACATCTATGTTCCTGCTGCCTTGACCTCTCAGCCACAACTCCAGATCTAGCTTCGAGATGCCCGAGACAATTTGTCTCATCTTCTGTAGGGCTAGTTTTACAACTTAGAGGTTGAGAGAAAAATGGAGAGAGACAGGAACTAAATCTGTTAGTGAACAGGCCAGTAGTCATCTGACCAAAATAATTCTTACCACAGTGTAATTCTGCAAATCATTTGATCTTCAGCTTCTTAGACCTTGACTGGAGAGAGCCATGGGAAAATAGCTTGCAGACTGTTTTGTCTCCCATGTTTTTGCCCTTTCTCCATCACAACAACTGGAGGAGAACATGAATAACCTGTGATTTTTATTTTATTTTTTCTCTAGTCACAACTAAGCTGACAAATGCTTGGACCAAAATAATTAATATATATTTTGATGGCATTTATCTTATGAACAAAAGGCTAGAATATTGTACATAGATCACTCTGAAAGTAATGCCTACTATTTATTTCTATGGAAACTACAACTGATACAAGCAACACAATAACACTGTTTGATAGAACAAACTCTCAGCTACAAAATACTATTTTTCAGCGTAGTCACCGCACCATTAGCTATGCATTTTCACCTTTTCAATGAACAAGAGCCTGCATGCTGTGCTTGTAAAAACCTTCACCAGTGGAGGTGTCTTGCTGTTGCCACTGCTGAAACACCACCAGTGCCTCACTGTGCTTACATCCACTGTTTTGTCTCTATAAATGCTCAGCAAGTGTTAATGAATGTCAGTGGGTGTCATTTTTTCTGCATAGAGAAATTTGATGACATACCTTTGCTTCATCTGCACTTCCATGTCAGATGCCATTTGGTCAGACTGCCTCTCTGCTGCAAGAGCAACAAAATGTAATGGAATATTGGTGGGAAGGTTCAGCCTCTACTGCCATCCCACCAACATTTGCCTCTGATGTTGTGGGCCAAACTGATGAAGTAGGTAACGTTACTTTTCAGAGCAGCTCTCATTAAAATTGAGAGAACTGGAGACTGGATAGTGGCCTCAACTTTAAAAGCACCCCAATTCCTTAAATTGCCTGAAAATGTTTCAGATCCTTCCAATACCATTTGTAAATTCTAATATCTCCATTAAATTATACCATAAATGAAACTGCTTCTTAACTCGCTTTATCACATCATTTCTCTTAAACCCTAGTATTTTCTGACTTGTAATGAGCAAAATAGCTGTGTAACATCTGAAATATTTCAAGCAATTCTATATAACAGTTTTCTAAAGTCTGTAGATGACAATGTTATTCCTGACTTACCAGACCTGAGATGGGAGTTTGCAATCCTCTTAAATCAATTTTTTGAATTCTGAACCTCATCTGTAGTTGTTGCCTTTCAGAATCAGGGCTTCTGAGAATTATAGTTAAAGGGGCAACATGAATGCTAATTACATGCAGCGGTGCAGAATAAAACCAAAAAGATCTGTATTTGGCTGAATTATTTTTCCGAAAATATGAAGCAGAAATCTCCGTGATCTGAGGCACCTGTTGCTAATTGAAGACCTGAAAACTATTTTTGAAGAACTTAAATAGCAATAGAAACATAGAATTTTGTCAAAACATACAATTTTATCATTGTTTGGATTCACATTACCATGGATGAAGCAATGAGAATTGTTTTTACGCTTGAACTTATCATCACACAGGGACTATCAAATTTATAGTCTGAAGGCCCAAGCACCACTGATGAAATAATATTATCATCCTGATTCATTAGGGATGAGTACAGTTGTCAGTGAGGAACCTTCCTTTATATCCTGTGTGTTAGAGTTTTTTCTGTTTCATGGAGCAGGGGGAGAAGGGGTTAATGGACATCTTTTCATTGCTCTCCAGATGTCTCCCTACTCTAAACGTGAATGAATTCCATGTCATCCTCTTTCTTTTTGACACATTCATCAAAGACTGTAGCTGGACAAAGAGAAAAGAGAGATTCAGTTGAATCCCAAACTTGGTCCATGAAGACTCAAATGGAAAAGCATTGCTTTAACAGCATCGTAAATGCCTTTTAGTCAAATTAAGAGAAAAGACGTGCATTGTAGTATCTATCAATCTAATGTTATTTAATCTAATCCAATTTAGGAATGGATGCATTGCTAAAGAAAGAAAAGGACATCTGCATTGATTCTGAATTTCCAGGAAGCATTGATTTAGAAATATATGTAATTTTCTGTCATCATATTTAGGTATAAAGGTCTGAACTATTCTTTGTAAATCACAGTAGGTATATTATTTTGTGAATTGCAATTATTTGCTTAAGAACAGATAGTGCCCTGAGAGTTCCAGAAGGTATAATGTGAATCTAAAATATTTATTTTCTTTGAACAGACAGGATAGGCTAGTATATCTGAAAGGCACTCCTTGTATTCCAGTTTCATGAGCGAGAACATCACATTTGTTGTGGCTTTGTGCAGACTTACTGTCCTGTTCTCATCCTCAAAGACAATCACAGAATCATCGGGTTTGGAAGGGACTTCTGGAGGTTACCTAGTCCAATCCTCCTGCTAATGCAGGTTCCCTCGGGTAAGTCGCAGTGCAGCACAGTTCCTCTTTTGTCCGTATCCTTCTCCAGTAAGGGTGTAAAACTGGAGAAGGATAGTCCCTTTCGCTCCCACACCCAGGCAGCTCCAAATATTTTGAGATATCTGCTTGTTAAGATAGGAGGATTCCTCTCAGAATATACAGAAAGTTTTGACAGGCTATTTTTCCTAAGCACAGCAGCAGAATAAAGAAAACGGCTAATTAAATGTAGGTGTCTTGACCAGATCACTCATTCCTTGTTGTCTTCTTGAATTGCTGCAGAGTTGGTAGATTTAGCATGTTTGTGCTCCAGGACTGTGAAGCCAGCATTTTCCTGTCAGTAGCAATAAGCCAGTAACCTTGTCTGCCAGCTACTGTACCAAAGCTGTGCCAAAGGGGAGAGGACATGGAAAGTGTGTTCTCCAGAGGCTGAATGACTCCGTGTTCAGCCACTTGCAGAGGTTTTATTTCACTCCCTAGGGACAGAGGAACAATCTCTCCTCCTCAAATAAACATTATTCTGCTCTATGAATAATGTAACTTTAATATATTGGAAAAAAATATTTTTTTTTTGACATTGTGGACATAAGCTGCATTTGGGAATATAGTTTTGAATTTATGGTAGTGAAATTAAAGCTGTCATATTTTAAATGTGTGCAGATCTTCCAGAGTTGATGGATTGCTAACATATTTGCATATAATGAATGAGATTACACAGATAATGCAAAGTAATTCCAGTTCTAGGCTGATGGTTCTTTCCCCTCTCTCCTTCACTTCTCTTGTCTCTCTTCCTATGAAGAGTAAAAATAGTGTGTAAAAAAGCTCAAATTTCCAGGTGGTGATTCAGAATAAAAGGCTATTATTATCTTTTATATCTTATTTTTAAAATATTTTCTCTTTTCCTCGAAGGGTAGAACAGAATTCTTCTCCAATGGCATATAACATTTTCTACCTCATATGCAATGGGAGAAGAGATTGCAAAGTAACCATCAACCTTTTTCTTTGACGGCATATTAAGCTTCATTTCCAACAACAAAGGCTTGTTGTGTGTGTTTTTTTCCTATATGAAAACTTAGTTAATTGTACAACAAAATTAAAAAACAAACTAAAATTTGACTACCATGTGCTAAAGAAGCATTGTATTGCATGCCCACATCCCGTTCGTCATTTTAATATGACATGTAATACGAGTTGTTCATGGCTGAAAAAGCTTTGATTTTTCTTGCCCATGCACTGTATATTTGGCCTGCCAGGAGTTTTTTGTTTGCTTTGAACAAATGTGAACAATTTAAGCTTTGGGTTTCCTGTTTTCTTGCACTCCCCAGCTTCTGATCTGTCAGTATTTTTGGGATATTCAGCAGCATCCTATGGGCAAGAACAGCACCAGCGCTTCTCAGCAATGTTTCTGTTGTTTTACTGCTGTGCTGTAGCTTGCTTATGCATGACAACGAATGCTTTCAGATCAGATCCAAAGCTGAGTCAGAGTGATCTTGTGAAAATCTGTATCTGAGTTATAGATGACCACCATAGGAAGTTGTGTGGAAAGCTGTTTTGATGGACGGCTGTTCAACAGAAGACAGACATAAGCGCACACAGCAGAAGGAGAAGGAGCTGACTCCTCACAATAGATCTTTCTGCAGAATGATCTTTTGCTAAAGTGAACCATACACAAGAGTATTGTTTCAATTTCTTTCCACATTAGGCTTTCTGTGCCTAAGTTACTTGGAATTGTAATGAAGATGTCTGGTTATCTTAGCTCTCTTACTGTGATGTGTTAGTGCATTACATACTTCCACTGATTCCAAGTAGTGCTTGTTTCAAACCCTTGAGTGTTAAACATGTTTCTAACATGTTGTAACAGCTGCCCTCAAGTACTGTGACAGTCAGAGCATTTCAGTATCTCAAATGATGAGAACCTTTATTTTGAAGAGAGATTCAATAAGAACAGTGCTGAAAATCACTCATCCCTTGCAGAGTGACCACGGTGTACTGCCAGTGTTTAAACAGGCACAACACAGGCCCAAACCATTCTGAATATACTCATGGTCTGGATGTTAGACCTTGGAGGGTGTCAGTAATGAGACACTTTATAGAGGAGGGGCAAACAAACATGCCACATGTTTGTTTTTCCCTAGGCTATTGATCACATGGGTGTTTCAGAACAGATATTTTCTGCTGACTCATACTTGCTGTCACATAGGGTTAACTAGCCAAATCCAGCAAGCAACTGCCATACTGAGGGGGGGTTATAAATGAATTAGTGCTTGTTTTATCAAGAGAACTGCTTACATATATAGCACTTTTTAGACAAGCCAGACTACCACAGAACGGAAGGAATAGAGGTCGAGGGGATTCTCTTTTTTTTTTTTTTTNCTTTTTGCCTTCTTCTGTCCTTTTGTTTCACCGCAAATCAATATGGAATGAGATTGGCTTGCTGGACAGCAAGCTGGTACCTGATGAAAACAAATTGAATGAGAGTGGAAAGCAATAAATGGAGTGAAATATCTTACATGGGGAAAATAGTTTACAGACGTTAACCATGTTGTTAGACCTTCTCAAAGAAAACAGTGGAAAAAGTCTTCATTCCTTTCAATATTCAGCAAGCTATTCTTTAGAATTTATAGGATTATTTTCAAAAACAAATAATTTAGAAAAAACATTTTTTTTTCCTTTGGATTAAATAAAAGTATACCATCATTAGTGGTGAAACAGCATTTAGTGCCTTCAGCTTCTACATTAAAAGAGTTGTCATATTCATGTCATAAATAAAACACCCACCCACTCAGCCTTAAATACCCACAGGCCCACTTCCCAGTGACTGATGACATGTGCTGTATATGCATGACTACGCTAAAGTTAGGTTCACTGTGTGTCATAAAAATGCATATCAAAGATGTATATCGTGGAAGGATAAAGGGGTCTGTGATGTCTATTGCTCTCTGCAGTATTCCCAAGCCTGAGGGATTAGTTGATGTAAACTGTGCAGGATCTACACAGTTTGTAGAAGAGTTAGTGAAAAGACAGCACAAATGAGGGCATCCAGTATGAAACTGAGAAAATTATTCAAGGCTATGCTGACTTGCAAAATGAACGGTGCCAGTTTGTACTGCTATAAATTCTTCCTTCCTCTATGGAATTTCTTTCTTCCCTGATGACCAAGCATGTCTGAGTGACCACAGCCTCATGCTTGCATAGCAGAAAAGCACAATTGTATCACCTAATTTGACCTCTGCTCCATCACAGGCCATTTACCTTTCATCTAGCCATTTTGATTGCTTCTTTAAACGTATTTTCTTCATCTTGTCTCAAGCCTATACTATTTGTTTAAATAATTTAACTTTGCAGACAGGTAGATTAAGAAATGACCATCACAGCTGGTGTTCTTTAAGTTGCTGAGCTGGATGTCCTGCCTGAATATCCCCAAACACTAGTAGGTGTGCTGGGTCCCCAGAAGAAGATAATGTTCATGTATTATTCAAATGTTCATGTTTTATTCAGACCATCCAAATATTCCAAGTCTGAAAATTCCTAGTTAGCCTCTTCTTGCAAATTCCTGTCTTATGCACTAGATGTAATTTAAACAATTTAGAAGCAATTTATCCATCACTTAAGGGTGATTTAAGCAGAACTCTGCAGCTCTCTTGCAGCTTTCTAAAACATATAGTGTTTACTCCCTGAGGCCACTTGTAGAGAAAAAATCATTTTTGATATTCAATAAACAAAAATTAATTTGTTCATTATTTATAAAAGTCATCCTAGTTTCTCAGAACAGTGACAGTAAAATCAGAACAATATGCTCTTATTTACAGTGGAATTTTTATAAATCCTTTCTCTGCTAAGTCATATGTGATTGGATTTTTAGCTGTTTCACCAGCACTTGCAGAATGCAGTCTGCTCAGAATAGTGAGTGACTTTCCTCTAATTCAGTAAACTGTTCAACCAAAGAGCATTGACAACTGCCTTTGTGAAATCCAGTATGAATTGACTTGTGAAAGTCAATTAGAATTCAATGTTTGGTTAGAGATTCTTATGCACACAACATGCAGTCACCTAGTCAGATTCTCACAGCACAAATGTCTGTAGGTTTATTTTACCTGCAGTTTGTTTATTTACCCTATTGTGGAGTGAAATCCTTACAGTGGTTAATCCATTGTCCTCCAGCACTAGAGGTGGCTTATTCAGACCTCTGCTGCCATTTTTTATCAATGTGTTGAATTCATGCTTGCAGGTAATTGTATCACAATGCACAGTAAATCCATAGTGGCAGAAGCAGTCTAAACCCAGCTCAGTACTTCTATTTTCCTTCTTACTGAGCAATGATGAATTGATTCCTCCACCCCTTGTTACCACCAGTCCTTTGAAGTCAGCTATCCCCAATCCACGTTAAACGGGCTGGAGATTTTTATGAGCACACAGCAATCACAACACAGCTGGCAGAGGTTTCCTCAATGCAAATATAATGTGTATAGAGATTCTTGTGTGTTAAGTAGTTTACTATTACAGTGTGGACCACAAAAACATTGAGGTGACAATCTAAATTTACTTAGGTAAACTGAAAAAAAACGCATCATTTAGTTTTCAGGAGACCGGATTGCCTGACCCACTAACTAATGACTTCTATGGCCCAGCAAAATGTTTCCTACATGTAGGGTTTATTACCTTCAGTAGTAAAGTGAAGATGTTTTTTAAAAATCCATCTTTCACTGGTTTCCTCACCTCCTTGAGTCTGACTCAGAATACAGTTTGAAATGCTGAATTCAGATATTTTAATAAGATCTGAACTCATGATATCTATTCACAGAAATATGAATTATGTTCTGCTGATATAAAGACTGATTTCATACAGCCTCTATTACTGTGCAGATATATTTCATTTCTACTGTGTTGATATTCTTGTCAATATCTCTCTTAATTTGCTCTGGCATTCTTCACATAGAAAAGCATTTCTTTTCTCTTTGATTTACCTCTGCAGACTTTTGTGTGTAACTTCAGGTCACTGAATTTGTCCTATTTCTCCACTCATTTTCTCAGCAGAAAACTTCAACATTATAAGGATATAATCAAAAAGAAGCCAAGATTTCCATGTAACAGAAGCACGAGTAAAGAATGCTGCTGCCTATGCTGCTTTTCTTCTATAGAATCACAGGACTGAGGCTGACAGAGGGACCTCTGGGCCCACGTGGCCAACCCCTGCTCAAGCAGAGACACCCAGAGCAGGGTGCCCAGTACCATGATCAAGCAACTTTTGAGGATCTCCAAGGAGGCTTGACAGCCTCTCTGGGCAGCCTGTGCTAGTGCTCCATTATTCACACAGGGAAGTGATGTTTAGGTGTTCTAACGAGTGCCCATTGCACCTTGTCCTGGCACTGGGCACCAGTGAAAATAGCATGGTTCCATCCTCTTTACCCTCCCTTCAGCTAGTTGTAGACATTGATAAGACCTGTTAGCTGTCATGGAAAAGAGTGTTTTGAAAAATGCAGCCTCACTTAGTAGTGCTACACATAGATGAGCACTTTTCTGATCAGTGTATTGTTGCTCTCTGAGCAGTAATCTGCTTTAACTAATAAATAAATGAGCAGTTATTCACTTAACTGCACAAAAATGTCAGATTTTTAGTTTCACAATAGAAATCTCAAAACCTAATACAGTGAAGATATCTGCATATGTGTGTCACGCATGCATCTGGCTATGTTGTCTTGTAACTACCACCACCTTCAATAAAATGCAACAGATAAGTATTATAATGATAGTCAGTAAAGTTTATCTGGCTGGAGCTGGCCAGCTGGGAGCCAAGGCTGCGTCCTAGTGACACGCTTTCTGAGCAGTCTATACCTCTTGGCTCTTCTAACCTGGTAAGTGAAAGTTTTAGTAGGCATGGGCGTTAGTAGTTGTGGATGCAGGTGTCTGCTTGTTTCTCTCTTGGAGAACAGAGAGGAGTTGAGGAAGAGTGCTGAGCTGTTGTTGCCTGGGAGGCAATGCTCTTCTGTGGCTGTCTCAGGCACTTGCTGTACAACCTGAGGCCGCTCTGGTGCTGGTGTGGCTGGAATAACTGCAGTGCAGTGCTAGCAGCCACAGGAATGCAGAGCCGTAGTTGCTGCTGCCCTTTGCTGTGTATGGGAAGTAGAAGGTAGGAGCATCAGTGATCTGTTGTGCTTGAATTTATTAGTGTTTAAGGTTATAGCAAATACTGGGCATGTGCTGAGATGCAAACTGTAATTGTTCTTCCCAAAAATATATATAAATGCCATTAAATTGTGCCCTGTTTCTTTCTTCTAACTCTAATTTACTGCAGTGGTTTTATAGTGTCTCTTTATTACTACAGTGTCTAAGTGTAGTGGGAGAACTTATGTCTCACTTTTTGATAATGAAACTATTCTCTGTAGCCTAGTGACAATTAAATCAGCTTCTCTTCTTGTATACAAATATATTTTTGCTTGGAAGGCTTCCTCTTTTCCCTCTTTTTTTGGGTGGACTGGGAGGAGAGGAACGATAAGTTTTACTCAGGTGTTTCTTTTAATAGGAGAGCTGAAAGGATAAAACTCAGTATAGTTGTGATGTTTAATATTTCCTTCTTCCTATTTCTGAAAAATGTTTTTTCTTGCACACTGCATGCTGCCAATTCCCTGAAGCTATATGTCTGTCTTGAATGCTGGTGGCTAAAAAGGCAGTCCCTGATACATCTGCAGCTCTCTCCAGGTGGGACTGCTGGAGCAGAGGTGGGAATGGCAGTGGAGACCTGGAAGCTTTTCCAGGACGTGAATCTTATTTGAGTCAGGATAAGTAGGATGAAGGTATGCAGGTCAGGGTGGCGAACTCTAATGTGCAAGTCCTTGCAATTTTCCCTCAGCAGCTTACAGTCCAAGATTACTGTCTCTTCTTATGTCTTCGAATCCTCTGTCTTTGCTGCACACCTTCATCATATTTCCTATTGTCATTTTCCATCTTCCCTTCCTAATTTCCATATTGATGATCTTTCTGTGACTTAGTAGCTCTGTTACTAGTTTCAAATTATTTAGAAAAGCTGTAATATTTCTCTTCCTGATGTTCAGAATTGCAAAAGAACTGAAATGTTCTCCAGGAGTGTCAGGAGCTCACACAGCTGCCATGGGTGGGGAAATGCCCACCTGTAAATTAACAGCAGTGCCTCACCTTGTATGAATGGCTAGCGCCTGTGGAGGTGGGAAGTCAGCTGGTGGCTGGCTGAGAGCTCGAGGATGAGAAGCTTAGAGGTGCTGTAGCCAGAGGACAGGTAAGGAGCAGAGCCTTATAGATACACAGGCAGGTATGTGTAGATGAGTGTTTAACTGGCCTAGGTGCTAGTGGAAACACCACGAGTTCCTACCGCTGACCTGGCTTATGCTCTGCACCTTTGCCTACTAACTGTCTCTACCTGTGAGTGCCCAAATAACTGCAACATTTAGCTCTTAGATGCTGGTATGTATCTTCAGGGCACCCTTCAAGCATTGGTTTTCACATTCCCACGTTGCATTTGAGCTTCAATGCTACAGCAAACAGGAGTTTTCCCAATGAAAATTCATTCCTTTTGAACCATTCTGTTTTTCTTTGTCAAACACGTAGGTTTGTATTCAGCCTGAATAATCCAATTTTTATGTTAAAACTTGGAATAGGTTGGATTTGAAAAATACATACTGTCGCTTTCAGGTTGAGATGCTTATTCCTTTGTGAGCATATCTTGGATGGAGGGGTTGTGTGTCTCTTCTGTTGGAAACTGCTTCATTTAGGACAGCAACTTATTCCTGTTTTTCAGTTGAATGTTGAATTTTACATAAAGCATATGATCAGGTGTATTTAATGCAGTCTGCCCATACTCTGTTTGGAAACTATCTTAAAAATATCAGTGATTATTGTCTTCGTGGACACAAGTTAGTATGTGGAACAGAAGCCCAAAGATGCAGCAGTGGGTAATATACCTGACAGTCATGTATGCCAACTGTAAAAGAAAAGGCTCTTTGCTTTTCACGTGGCTAACTTCTTGGATTAGAAAACATCATTTCCAGGAGCATTTGTCTGGTGTTACTTTGTTGTTTTCTCCTTTAAAGGGACACGCAGCAAGCATCTGTTTCAGCAATAATGTTATTCCTTACATTTTGGAACCTGCTGCTAATACTGTATTGTTCTTAGGATAGGCATAAAATAAATTATCTAGTCATACTCATTTTGTGCTTTAAACTTGCTGTTTGAGGGAGAAATGAAAGGTCTGGCAATGTTTATTTTCTTGTCGGCCTCTTAAATTTGCTGCCCTTTGTATTTGAGCCTGCAAAATTCTAAATCACACTAACAGGTTGCCTAGAATGGACACTGGTGGAGCAGAAAAAATACATCTGATAGAGAGGCATTTGCTGTTTTTAGTTTCTGCCAGCCCAGGTTTTTTCTTTCCCTGTCTACCTGAGGACCAGTCTCATTGTTTCTTTCTTTTCTACTTGCAGTTTCTGTTCTGCGATGGCTTAGAAACAAGAATACAAACAAATGATATCCAAATTGGATGGGCATTACTAAAATTATATGGCGGTTTAACAGGAAATGCATCTGCATGATTGCCCTTCTCTGCAGTGGAAGATTGTAGTAGTGTGATTGCAATCATTTCTGGTGGTCAGTGTTGTTAGCATAAATGTAGCTACCTGCAGAGCTGTCCAGGCTTTATGTTAAGCATTTCCCTGGAACTCTAAAAGAGAGAGGAGAAGAAATAATAGTCTTCATGATATTTTGCTGTAGCCATTTCACATGCTGCTGATGGCATGTAATACACACATATATATATATTTTCCTTGTAATGCTATCCTCAAAGTTTGTTACTTGAGAGCTGCCTCTGTAGAAAACTCTTCTATTACTGCCCAATTAATCCTTCCTGTAAAATAAAAAATAAACTTCTGACTCTTTTCCTTTTATTTTTGCTTAAATACTTGCATTTGTATCTGCATTCTGATGATTCAGTGTTAAGTGATGCTAAATAGATCTTAGCTGTTCTAGTTCTGTAGTGAAGATACCTAAATAGTACGATGGCTTTATACAAATGAGGATGTACTTGGGTGATGCTCTCGAGAGCAAAGAGGGCATTCTTCTTTATCATATCATAGAATCATAGAGTGGCTTAGGTTCGAAGGAACCTTAAAGATCACCCTGCTGTCAGCAGGGTTGCCACCCACTTTAGGGTGAGAATAGTTAAAATTGGTTGCAGCGTTCATCCACTCTGTCATTAAACCAGCTGGTCTAAGTCTCTGTTCAGGAAGGAAGGCTACTGCTCACAGGTTGATAAGGTGACAGTGCATGTATGTTTCATTGGTTTCATCTAAAAGCCACTCAGTGAGCTCTGCATTTGAGCTAGAATTTGTTAAATCTTCAAACCTGTTGTTTTTTGTTTTGTTTTTAATGGAAATGAATTGCTGAAGTTTAGCTTTCATCCTTGTGGAACATACTATACTGGGGGATGTACCCTTTTCATTCCCCAGTAATTCCTTAGGTAATTGTTTTCTTTAATATTGCACTGTAGTGAGATAGAATTACTGTAAGTTACAAGTAGTAACAGAATATGAAATAAAGCAACAATAAGCAGAAGAGCAAAATTAAAAATAAACTTGGGAATTAACCTAGTAATTGATGGGAGTTGTATGTTTGTATAAAATTCTTGCAACTGTGCTTAAATATAATTTTATTTCTGATTGAATAAGAAAGTATTTTCAAGTATTATGTATATAAGGTTGATCTGGGATAAAAGTTTGAAATTTTTCAAGTTTTCTGTGTTGTGAACCTGAATACACTTTTAAGTACGTCTTGCAGTGGCCCTGAAATGGTTAACAAGGACGCAATGAAAACATGAGTAATACAAACTACATGTTTCTGCCTAGTTCTTTAGTTTGCTTTCAAACCATTCCTTAGTAAATCTCAGAATCGTTCTCATGAATGTATCTGATTTGTCACAGATCGTTGGAAATATTAAAGTATCACAATTTACAAACTTGGGTTTATGGATTGATAATGTTAGAGAATTCAAGTAGATGTAGGTCAATGTTCAGCCTGGTCTCTAGCAACCTCCGGTTCCTGAAAGGCTAATAGCTCTTGACACCCAAAGGCAAGTTACAGGAGAATAGGGAACTGGCCATCACTCTGACAAGCTTTTTTCTTGGGTGTCATATTTGGCAATTGTTTTCTTCTAGTCTTACCAGTAACCAGACCAATGACTTATAATTGCTTTTGCTTTGTTTTTTTGGATTTATGGCCAGTTGCAATGACAGATGGCTGTGACCACATTGTAGTACCCTCAGCTCCTGCCTAGCTCAGATTATGGAGCTTGGGCATACATGGATGTTACTGCGTGTTGAAAGAAGCATTGACATGAAAGGAAAATGATCACGATTTCACATGATATATATCATGATATAAAAGCGTTTAAGATAGTACTCTGAAGTCGAATACAACATCATCATCTAACTACATGCAAGGGAGTGTATTCTACTTCTTTATAAAAGCTTTAAGGTTAAATAAATTAGAATAAATCAAAGGCAAATGCAGTCTGGGGTGATGTTATGACATTGACGTGCCCAGTATGCATTCTGCAGCAGATATTGTGTTGATGTTGACTGATAATTCTAGTAAAAATTCCTAGATTTAAGCACTTCTGGAAATTTTGGTACTATCTGCTAATCAGGGAAAGGATACGTTTAAATGTAAGCGAACTGTGTTAACAAGGGGATTACAATAATTTGATGTAGAAACTTCTTTCACTAAAGTAGTAAAGCAGATTTTTTAATCTTACAATTTAACTACAATAGGAATTGGGAAGAGCTGAGATTGAAATCCATCTATTTAAAATGCTTACTTTTACGGTTTTCAATTTAAAACTTCTTTATAAAGCTCTGAATTGAACTGTTAACATTAGCTGCATCACTAAATTCTTGCCAGGACCAGTTTTTATTTATCAGAGGAAGGGGCGGAGGGATATTTCTGATGACTTCTATATCTCTCTGAACAGAGATCTATTCTCTAATAATTAGCTGGATTGTTATAGATGACTACGAGTAGCTATCTGAAAAGGAGGACTAGAAGGGCTAAAATATAAATCTCCTAAAAGTATTATTGTTACTGTTTCAAGGGAAGAGCATTTTAGTTAAAACATTGATACCATTCACTTTTGAGTTGAACACTGAGCTTAGTTGCTGTTATTATTGTTCTGTAAATAGATTATTTTTTCTTTGCAATAAATGATCAATGTTATTTGATAGCAGTTACTCCTTTCACTGTTAATTTAAGTTCATGTTTCCATTAGAGCTGACTATATTCAAGAATCTCTCCTAAACTTTCCTTACTTTATCAAAAAGGTGCTTTACAGCATCGTTCCAGATTCTGTCTTAATAGGGAATAGGTAATCCTATTCACTTCAGTATATTGCTGGTTCTTGAAAGAGATTGCTATGTAGAGAGTGAAATTAGAGTGGAGGAGGGAAAGAATGAGTCTACTTGTCAAGTTCTTTTTAGGCACCTTCTTACGTATTTCACTGGATGGGGATTTGAAGGTGCAGAAACTCTCAGTTGATTACTCACACTCAGTCTGCAGTTCTGAAACATTCTTACTTGATTTTAACATCACAAATGCTGTAGGGAAAAATCACTTTGTTTTAATCAGTGTTTCCATGCTGTGTTTGGCTTTAAAACTGAGAGTTATAAAACCTGCCCTTTCTAAAGACAGTAAAGCATATTATGGTTTGTCCAGTACTGCTACTAGGTTTGTCCTACTGCTAGGTTTGTCCACTACTTAGTCTCTGTGAAAGGGCAGGATGATGTCGGACTTTCCTACTGGCTATTTGCTTATGTTCTTGTTTCCTTTCTCAAGCATACTTCTTATGCAATACAACAAAAATACAGTTCTTGCATTTTGTAGGAACACTGTAGGAATCCACTTTTCCTTTAAATTGCCTAGTAGTTAGTAAATAATTTTGATATATTAAACTCCAAACACTGTGCTACAACATTGTGCTTGTGCTCCTCTTGGAACCAGCAAGAATACCTATTTGATTACTGTGGACACAGTGACAGAAGCCTCTGTGTCAATATTGCATGTTGAGGTTTGACTCCTTTCTATCTCTCAAGCACAAAAGTGCAAGAAAAGTGAAGGCAAAAAAAAATGAAAAAACAAGCAAACCCAAAACCTGTGTAGGAGAAGAGGTAGAAAACACCTCCCTTTTCAGAGGTAGCAGGCTCATTCTACTGCCTTATAAAGTTCTTGTACTAAAGAGTTAGCCAAGGAAGGAGAATGATGAACTGCTGGGAGAAAGAAATGGAGGAATACCAGACTTCACCACAGTTTTGCCATATTCTTCTTGTGTATTGATTTATGGTACATTGGCATCAGCTGCTTGGTTTTTAGATTTCATGGCTATAGTATAGGCAACCTCCAGTAGAATGAAACGTTTGTCTTATGATTCTTTCAGGTAAATTCTGTATAAACTTATCAGGAAATCAAAGCAGATTTGTAAAAAGCCTGCTCCTTGAATGTTTTTTCATATGTTTTTTTTTTTTTTTTTTTTCCCCTCATTCCCAGCTTTTAACCAATGGATTCTCCAGTCAGCTGAGGAGAATATCAAGGAACTGCTCTTTCACATGTGGTAAGAGAAAAGTTCCCTCTCTAGACTAACTATACATCTGAATAGTGGCAGATTGAGGTCTATTTTCTATTGCTGGCAGTGGTAAGGGTGTGAGTTGTTCCTTTTATCTTCAGTAAGACTTATGAAGAGTTATATCCTTTGGGAAAGTTACATTTGGTGAATGTTACAGCTAAACGACAAAGACTTTGAAATTGAGCTTGTAAGGCTTAAGCTGTCAAATCTGTGCTCCTCTGATTTGTTTTGTGTTTTTCTTTTTGGTTTCATGATCTTTCTTTAATTAAGCTAGCTATCGTTGTGAATTATCATCACTATCAATTTGTTTAACTCTACATTTGAACCATGAGCATATTAGTAATCTCTGCAACAGTGTTTGAAGCTTTAAAATCTGATTTAGAAAACAAAAAACAGCTACCTCTAATCTTTTCCATGTTTTCTTCTGAAATGTGAAATACATTGATTGAGGGGAAAAAAAATGTTGTCACTAATGGTTGAAATAAGTATATTGCTCAATGATGGAAGATTACAGAAGATGGTAATGGGTGTTTTATTTTTGAAGGAACTACAAATTTGAAAAGGCCAGGTGGCAGAGTTGTAGTTTGACACAGCGACTACTTGCTTGTAGCTTTTACCCTGTTGGCACTTGTTTGCTGTTTGGTGTACTCAGAGTAGGATGAATGGCATCACCAATGGACGCTATTTGTCAAGTCTAAAACATACTATTTAACTCAAAATGAAATAGCCCCTTATGCTTGTCATACTGCTTATAGTTTTCCAGCTTTCAGGAAGCAAACAACCTGAGGAAAGTGAAATGTATTTTGTTTTGAACGTGTATTTTGCAGATAGCTCAGAAGCTGATCCTGTACAAAGCAGGACACTGAGATCACTGATGCTGAGAATTACTCTGTTCCTCTTCAGATTTTTTTTATAATAGCTCTCTGAAGTGAAATGTTAATGAATTATTAATTTTGGAAACTAGTACATCCTGACCTCTTCTTTCTTATCTCCTTCAGTATTGCCCTAGTACAAAGACATCTGACTGCAATCTGTTGGCTATGTTTATTAGTAATGACTTTTCTTGCTCCGTGCTGCTCTATTTCTCAATGTTTTCAAGTCTGGAAAAAGCTTTCAGTTGCTTATATGCCACTTCACGTTGTTTTTCTGGACTCAGAAGCCTTGCTTATCTTGGCTTATCCTTTAGCTTTATCAGGTTCAGATCAGTGCTGGCTAAGAACTAATTTCTGTTTAAATTGTCTTTTTAAAATGCTTTCTTCCATGTTGTCAGCTAATTAGTATATCTTGGTGGTTTGTTTTGTAAACGGAAGAAAGTGTTTCTCATCGTATTCTTTCTCTTCCTAGTAGACTGTATTTGTTTCAAATGTATCTAGCAGTGTTTCTTTCTTCTATATCTGAGACTTGATCTCGTTCTGCAGAAGATTAATATCTAGCACATAAATACAGGATTTAAATAATTATTGTAGAAATTAAATAATCAAATTTCTGTGTATTGATATAAGGGATAGTTAAATCAAACTTGAAAAAATAATTTATCTCTTAACAGTAACAATATTTCTTAAAACAATAGTTGACATCCTAAGCACCTTGATGTACAATAGGCAAGTGTGGGAAACTGGGCACTTAATCAATCCTGAGTAAATAGGTAAGCCTTCAGGAAGGCAAGTATTGAAGAGTTATGCTACCATACTGGCTTCACTTGGTGTCTGTAACAAGTTGGTTATAGGCACATGCTCCAAGAAATATATTATTAGTGAATTAATCCACTGCACAAAATAGTCCCCGAATATGAAGTGCTACTGATGCCTTCCCAGCTATACTTACTGACCTTCACTAGTCAGTATCATCCATTGAACCACTGCTCCCTTCTGCTGTTGTCTGAATCTATTGTTATGAATTTAGCTAACACAATATTTCTGGCCAAAACAGTTAAATAATGATGTTCTCCAGGATTACCTTCATCATCAGTTAAGCCTGGAAAGCTGAAACACTATACCAACTGGTATACACAGGTACTTAGGGCTTTGTATTTATGGCATGGCTTCGCTTAGCTATGTGAAGGAGACCTGTTCCCAGGCCATCTTAACGAAGCTCCTGAAATGTTTATCTGGCAGAGGATTACACGTCTTTATTTAAGGTGTGTGACTGGATAGAGGTATGGAACAGACATTTTGCATGCAGATAGGAACAGATAGAGTGGTAAATACTTCAGGTTTCTGAAGGGCTTCTATTACATCAAACTGGATACCTCTACTGTTTTTCCCAAACTCTCAGAAAGGCAAGTGATGCGTCTTCAACATGACATTTTTACATTTAGATGTAAAAGGTCATTTATCTCTCTTCTCTCAGTAACTGAAAATTTATTCACATGTCAAATCTTTCATGTCAGGAAGAATCCAGATTGTGGACTCAAAAGCTTTTCATGGCATGTTTCTAATTAGGTCTGTGACTCAGTCTCATGAATAATATATCAGGCTGCATATTAACATCTAATCCGGCTAAATCATCAATTTACAGTAAACCTTGGCTGAAGTAACTTTAATAAAAAGTCAGAGGCTGCAACATTTTTCCAACAGCTGTTGAAACTTCTGTAGTGTCTCTGGGTACTAAACTTGCAAAGCAAGTGATTAGATTCATGTTGCAGTATTGGGTGTGAGTGAATTTAATTAAAATCATAACAGTAGATTTCTAAAAAGGACTTTGCAGTTGAGACCAAAATATTTCTCTTAGCTTAAGCACAAATTATTTTCCTTTGTGACCTTGGGAGGACACAATTTGCACAGGTTCAGATGTAAGTCCTGTGTATGGTTTGAATAGATTGAATTTTTATTTGTAAGAAACTGGTTTGTTGTACACCTGAGTGTGCTGCAACAAACAAGTGCCAACTAAAGGTTTTAGCTGGAAATGACATAAATTGTCACTTGACCTCAGTGGCTTTGGCCTCAGTTGTGGAGAATAGTTTGAAGGGTTGTCCCAGCTCTCTTTATTGGTATTCTGAGTGGGACTGTTGGACATGTAGCTGGTATTTTGTTTGTGATCATGCTGACAGTTATTGTCAAATAGCTTCACTCTGTCATGTGGTGTTCATCACCAATTAGTCATTTGACAGCTACAATTTTTCAGTGCTCTGGATCACTATTGTAACTGTAAATGATCATTGAAAATGTCTTTAAAATGTCTCCTTTTCCCCATTGTTGTCTGTGTTCCATCACCTAATTCATGATAGGTTGCTGGCTCTGGCATATGCACCCTCCCTACTTTATTTTATAGACAAAGTGGTGTATTTCTGCCACTCCCTCCTTTCTGTCATTTCCCTACTGCTCTCATCCCTCCTCCAAAGAACAGAGATTTGGTGGCTACTGTGTGTTTGTGTCTCAGAGCAGGGAAATTAAAATAGAGCTGAACAGTTGCTGCTCTGTGCCTGGTTTTTCAGTCTTTCCAACTGTTGTTCCATTGCCACATCTGTTGACTTTCATGCAGTTAGAGCCTTTGAAAAGAATACAGTTTAGATGTGGCTTCTGTCAGACCACATCAGAATAATCAGCTTTGAAAAAGACAGGTACCATGTGCTCAGCTCCTCGTGCATAGACATGCTCCTGCATACGTGTTGCTTCTGAGGTTGTGATCCACTCTGTTTTAAAATACGGGAGATCTGTTGCAGTGAGAGCATTTGTGACACATCCATAAAATATGAGGATTTTGATCATAGTGTGTAGGTCATTCAGCTAAATCTAGCCAGCTTATCAGATGTGATGTGACTGTGTATGTGCAAATGTTGCTGATGAGCATCGTGTATGGGAGTGTGAGGTGTTAAGATAAGTTTGCTTTTGTTTCAGAGCAAAACTGGCTTCTGCATCTGACAGCAAACTTATATGTTGAGATAAGTGATTAGCTTGAAAATGGAATGTTAGCAGAAGTTTATGGGAAACTGGACAATATTTTCAAGATGATTTATAAAACTAGGTTGATGTGTATTTCAAACAGCAAAATAATCTTATGGAAAGTAGTGAATGTGATGTCTGTCACAGTTTGTTGCATATCAAAATGTATATGGTATGCAAAGACATCAGTAAATGTGCTCGGCCGTGCTAGACCAAGATTGTAAGCTGTAACAGCCTTTGAGCATCTTTTAGACATTTTTTTGATGGCCTTAAGCCTTCTGGACAGCAGTGTGCGTCTCAAGGAATCCTAAAATGGGAAAGTGACTATTCCATAGCATTCTGAAAGATCTCCTTGAAAGAACAGTTTTGCATTTGTAATGTGAGGTTAGGAAAAGAAAGGAAAACAGGATTGCATAAATATCATGTACTATGCGTTCAGGATCAGAGCTTCAGGCTGTGAAAGAGGAAGGATGAGGCACTTCTAAATGGCTAATGTACGCTGGTCATAAACACCAAAAATTAGAACATACAGGGTACATTGGAGAAAAATTGTCATCGTGGGTTGATGTCTGACTTCCAGAATACTTCCCATTGTCCTGTCAATATTAGTTGAATACCTGAGTTATGATTTTCTACCCATGATTCTGAGCACTTTATGTACCTGACCATGTGTACTTGTGCATCATTGAAAAGTTACAATTAACTTAAAATGATTCCTTGCTCTTAAGGATTGAATGTAGGTAAGAAACAGTGCCAAAAAAGGATTTATTGATTTAGGGGAAAGCAACGCATTTTTACTGCTTGTGTGCACACCTCTACAGATTTGATACAACTTAAAAATTTGCCTGTAATAAGCCCCAGGTGTAAGACTTTAGGCAAAATGAATTGAGCTATGTAGTGAGCTGAAAGATTTAGTTTGTTTTAGCAATTAAAGGCTTTCACATAGATTTATGTTCTGCTCAACTTGCAGAGCTTGATCCTTTAGTTCTTTAGCAGGTATAATTTCCTTCAGTGGACGTTTGGCATGGCTAGGGCAGTTTCTTTAGCCTTTTATGTACTAATAACAAAAACGTACATATTGTTAGCTTGCTGCACTCTTAAACAAATGGGTGAATCAGGTTCATGGAGCTTAGGAAGACAAATTGCTCTTCCAAGGTTGCCAGCAACTCTGCATAAACAGCTGGTGATTTAGTTGATCAATGGCAAAGAAAAAATGTATTGGTGTTTCAGTCCTGCAAAAGGAACAGGATACACTGTAGCATGTACTATTTAAATTTAAGACTGTGACAGTTGATTTTTCTGTTTCAATTACATCTTCAATTGCATCATGTTAAGAACTACATAGAGATTAGCAAATATATTAGACAAATGTAGTACTGAACATGGAGGCTAACATCAGTTTATTTTGAAGCAGTGATGATGACAAATAAGTACTTTGCTTGGAGCACTTCACTGAAGTACATGGAATGAGATGGAGTTCTCGGCCTGTATATTCATTCTTCTGTAGTTTCAGTTGTGATGTATTTTGCCTGTGTCTTGCTAATTACTGCCTGCTTTTGTAGGCTGTGTTGATGCTTTACTTTGCTTTCACATAGCAATCCATTTTCTTTTCACCTTTGTTATATGTCTGGGCTGGTCTTTGTTTTTCCTTGTTCTTTTTCTGGAAGCTGTTTTAGTCTGTTCACTTAGAGTGGCTGATTTAAGGCAATTGAGAGATTAGTATAGTGGACAACAGAGATGAATTGTAGCAGTTCGTCTTTGTCAGAATAATCCTCTCGCACACAGCTGTCCCCTTTGTTTAAAAAAAAAAAAAAAATAGAAACTGAGCATAGAGCTAAACTTCAGCTGCATAAGAAAATTAACAAGAAGCAAAGTTGTAAAATATCCTGAACAAAGGTAGAAAAAAATATACTCTTTGGACTAAGATGGAGCATGAAAACACCTAGTATTGCCTATGGGTCCATAGCAGATCATCAGCTCATTCTGAGCCATTAGCACAGCAGGTCTTGACGCAAGAGAAAATTGTCAGGAATATATAACAAGCAGTAAATGTTCAAACTTTTTTTATTACATTTAGGATACTCAGAGAGAAGGATGTCTTTCAAAAGAAATAATTTTAAAAGAAGTTTTTGGAGGAAAAATGTGCTTAGAGAAGAAAAATCTGTATTGTATCTCAAGTGCTATTTTCTGCTAAACTTCGGGATTATTAAAATTGTTAAGTATTTGAATGCAAGTAAAATGCCTTGGTGGGAAATGGTGATAATAATATCTGAAAGGAGGAAAGAGAATACAGAGTAAGATTAAGAGATTGACACCAGTGTTAGCAGCTAGTAGGCAATGTATTTCAAAGAAGTATTGAGCTGACTGGAATCAAAGTCACTTGTACATGCAGAATTTACAGCTAAAATGCCATAGGAGGATATGGGTCTGGTGTAGTCTTGGAAGTCTCAGAAGCTATATGCTGTCTGAAAACAGCAGAATAGCCAGCATTGATCACACTTCAGCAAAGTGGAGGGAATCAAGGCCATTACAAGGTACGTTCACTTGATCTGCTGAAATCCTGAGGCTGGAAGAAATGATTGGTAGCATAGAAGTAAAGAGCCTGCTGATAACTTGCTCCAAAAAGATGGAAGGCCTGCAAGCTTCTAAGGACAGAAAGCTGTGATCACATTAAGCACTTTGAAGTCACTTCCAGTCTGGTCTGTTGAAGCTGTTTCCAGCTGGTCTTCAAGTCTGGCAGAAGAACATACATTTATTTATTTATTTATTCTCGGGTAGATGGTTCGGGTGCATAGGTAGAGTGAATAATAACAGTGACACCCTAGTCTGTCGGACAGCCAGTCAAGGAGAGGAAAACAAGCAACTGATGGAGGTCAGGTGCTGACGCAGACTTAACAGATGCTATTTCTTGTCCAGGCTGTGTGCAGCATTACAGTAGCAGACACAAGACCATAGAGTCTCTATAATCTCACTCAGGAATATATTCAGCTCAATTTTGTGTATAAAGAAATTTTTCCACCTCCTGGATGAAGGCGATGCACTTTGGGTCATGTTTGGCTGTGCCAGACACTGCTTCCCACCTGTCACTGGGATCAGCACCATGCAGGGGAAGGGCCCCACCTGCCCAGAGGTGGACTTGCCAAAGGAGATGTAATTCAGAAACTTTTAAGGATAAATTAAAAGCAGATGATAGTTTGTGAAATACAGTTGATTAAATATGTCTAAATATAGCTGTGTTTTGAATGTTAGAGACTCAAAAATTCTTTATTTTTCTTAGAAAAATGCAGAACATCTCATCTCTATAATATGATGGAAGCTGTAAAGGCCTCTGTTTCAGAGGCTGCCCATAATACACTGCTCAATGTTTATGCCCTAGCTAGAAAGCATCAGCAAGAACGCTATCTTTTGCTACTGTTGCACAGCTTTTCTATGCAAGACTTGCAAGTCTGCAACATATGGCATGGATATATTGTCCTATAAAGAAGGAAATAACTGTGTATGACTTATTTGGATGCTGAAAGCTGAAAAAAAAGTCCCAAGAGTTACTCTTCTAAAACTAAAAGCCAAGGTGTTTGATGTGATGTCAAGGGCTGTTGAAATATGTAATTCATTCCATCTGCTGCCTTTGGTGCATGAGAACAACGCATCAGTGCCAGCTGCATATGCCTAAAATGGAGACAGGAGAAACCCTGGCAATCATTCTGTTTACTGTGATATGTGTAGAGTGCCAGTGAGCCACAATCTCTATTTTATTTTTAGCCCATGTGTCCTGGTTTGCCTGACAGGCCAAGCTTAGAGAGATGTATGCTGCGTGCACCCGAATTTAGGAGATTTTCCCTATACTGCCAATGTTGGGGTTTTGAAAATTGACACTCATTCACCAACTATCTCTTGCCATCTGTCTAGTAACTGTGTAGCTCTGGCTTTCTTATTCCGGGCTTAGCATTACAGAATTTGTATTTTTTCCATTGCTCCTCAGCTGGTCCAACCAAGCTTAGTTAGCAGTTGTTCAGAAAGTACACTTAACAGTGACTTTGACCTAAACAAATATTTATGAAATAACTGGTTTTTAACAATTAAAAAAAAATCTTCTCATATGACATTCCTAAAGAAGATACAAAGTTTACCTTTCTTTTCAACATGCTCTGGGAGATAAATTTTTTTTTTTTAAATCTCAGCTGTTGTAATCAAGGATTAATAGTTTTTTTTCTGTCTCTCTTGTCCATCTGGAGCTGTCCTCTCTTCTGCCCTCCTATCTTCCATGATTTCTGAAGTATCCTCATTGGATTGCTAGTATTTATACTGTATGTGGAGGGTAAATTCAGAAAACAAAATTGTTCTCATCTTTAAATCATTCTCCAGGCTTTAAAGGAGCTTATCCTGGGTAGCTTTAGTGCTTTTTGAGGTTTTGAAGTGGTCCAGGAACAGTCAAATAGAAGTGGAACTTGCTCTTTTCTTTGAATATTTTATTCACATAAGTAGCAATATTTGTCTGAGCATTTTTAGGTGTGAAACTTCTAAGATAATGTGCTGTAATAGGAAAAAGGAAGAAAAGAATTGACTATCAATAAAATCATCCTCCTTTTTTATTTATCAACCAATTACTAAGGAAATAGTAAGTTAATCCCATAGTAGATTCCCATTCAGCCTTCTCTCGTTTTTCTGTTATTCATAGAACGGTGATGCTTGCAAGTTTTGCTGTCTATAATGTGTAGCCAAATAGATTTGTAAATACAGTGAAAGGCCACGTGATGGAAGACTATTAAAGAATTATGAAAAATATAACAAATGTTTTTTAAAAATGCTTAAGTGCTCAAGAGCAACAAGAGGTTTCTCTGTAACAGGGAACCCAGTAAAGATCGTTGCTGGGTCTAAAAAAAAACTATAACCTTTTTTGAGTAGACAAAGTTGCTCATCCTGCTGCGTACACACAGGTCTATGGTTGTGGAATACAGAGAAGAAATAATTAAGATCCTAAGTAACTTCTGTGGATCTGTCACTGTGCCCCAGTATAAGCATGCTCGTACTCTCAAATCAGTGTGCCATTTAGAGAATTCAAGCTGGCTACATTCTAAAGCAACTTCCTGAATCGAAGCCAAAGTTAGCACACTACATGAATCCAAATTGGGATAGGGGCGTTTAATAGCATTTCATGGGCTATTGGGTGTTTTTATCCTGAAGTTTTGAAAGCTGTTTTGGATTTCTGCCACTGAGGGTATGACTTCTAACTTAATCTGTGTCATGCATCCTATGTTGCTCAGTAGTGACTGGCAAATATTTCTGCACTGTGTATTGCTAATATAATGAAGATAAAGCCAAAAGCACGTGTATAAAATCTCAATCTTCCCTATACCTCTTGCATGCTATAAACACAGCTTAAGCAGACCCCTGCAACTGTACACGTTGACACAGTGCTTGCATAATGACTGTATGCAGTTATCTCTGCCACTATGACACTGTGCAAAATGTGTTTGGAAAGAAATTAAGATTAACTAAGATTTTTTTTTTCTAATGCCAAACACACAGGAAATCACATCACAGCAGGTGAACTTTATTTACCTAAATTGGAACTTAACCAGAACACTAATGTTAATATTTTCCCTTTTGCAAACTTACTACAGAATCATTAATAACTGAATAATCAGCAGATTTGCTGAATGTCAGTTCTTTTGCAGGGATTCAAAGGCATATTTTTCAGACACTTCTGCACTGAAAAGATCTACAACATATTCGGACATGAGAATTAAGGTTGTAATCTTTAGTAAAAGATTTTAGTTCTGTGTCTCAGAACATGCTGTTGCCAAGAAGTGCTTTCTGCTTCCACATACTTGTTTCTCAGTGATTCTTCATGTACCTTGAGCGCTAGTTTGTTAACAACAAGGTGAGACTACTGTTTATTAGATCCTGTAGACAGTTTAAACACCAAGTAGCAGATATGATTGCAAATAATTGCACAGCAGGTAATAGATTAGGTGAGTAGTGACTAGCCTTGCAAGGAAGACATTTGGAACTGGAAATGTTTTAGTTTTAGATCTGTCACAACTGCCTTGGATATCATTCTTTTGCTTAGGGTGACGATTGATTAAATTAACTGAATTCTTGAGATCTCTATGTGCTTGAGAATATATTCTGAGTTTGTAAAGTATTTCTGATTACCTGTATTTGTATATACAGTTGCAATGGAGATTATGTGAACCAGCCATGATTGCTGTTTCACAGTACTGATGTGTTGATGAGACTTTTTTTTAATATCTTCCCATTTGATGCTCAAAAGTGAAGAATTTCAACAGGGAAAGTTAGTTTTTCAGAAGAGGTCTCAAAACTTCTCCTAAGTAAACGCCTGTAACTGAAAACCTTTCAATTTTTTTTTCCACAATGTATAAATATATATATTTACTGATCTTCATTTGGAGATGTGATTTCTAGGAGAGTAACTTGTCTGTTTGTCTGCATAGAAGTGAGAAGCTCAAGAACTGGAAAACGAATGATGAATTTTAACCATTAATTTTTATTCATTTCATTGTTCAAATCTAAAGGTATGGACATCCTATGACAGTAGTTTTGAACTAATTTTAGTACATTAGGAAACTATTACAGGTAAGGAGGTAGGATTGTATATTAATAGGGGATGATAATATCAAAGGCATATATAGACTGCATTCCCCTATTTCCCCCACCAAGCTTTGATTATCCATTGGCTACATGGATTTCAGGTTACATTACATTTCAGGCTACTTGATTCCTTTAACTTTGGAAATATATGGGAAGATTCTTTTATAGAAGAAGGAAAATAGAGTTTTAGGGAATACTTTGAAGATATTACTCTAGATTCAGTTAGCAGTTTGAGCCTATTCCTTTGGGAAAATACTTGGACTATCTGATCACATTAATGTGTTACTTTGTATTTGAGAGAAATTTATTTTCATCAGTATTGCTCACATAGCTTATGTGAAATTAATTTCATACTGTAACAAAAGATTGACTAGAACCAAAAAATAACTCGTTGCCAGTTTGGCTTTATACACTTATTAGAAGATATTTCATGTACTGGGCCTTAAGACTTTATGACATTCTGAAGGGAAAACTTTATCCATTTTTTCCTGTAAGTGGCTAGGTTTGCCTAGGTACTTTGTCACATATTAATTCTTTGCAAAAATAAAAAACTGTTTTCAGAACAAGAGAAGAGAGTTTCCTATTCAAAAGACTACTTTTGAGAAGAGGCGTGTTTTCTTCTTGAATTGGTTATTTAATATCAAATTGTTTTGAAATTACATTATTTTTAAGGGATGAGGAAAGGATGCTCTTAGTATTTCTAGCCAACTCCCATCTTAAACAGTAGCATTCTTGCATTTTCTGTAATTTCTTAAAAGTGCTAAATGAATATCTAGAATTCATTGTATAGCTATGATATACCTGTGAAGATTGCTGTTGCTCTAAAAAAAAGCCCCTCACACTTAATTGCTAAGGGAGCACAGCAGTCAAATTCTATCTGTCGGGAGGAAATCTCATAATTCAAATTTATCCTCAGAGGTGTGTGCAACGAAGAGATACCAAAGCAGGATTTAAAGGAGCAGTGGTAACCCTTAATGGGCTACTTGCCCTCTCCAGAGTGGAATGAGATACCTTTGGACCAGAACTTCCCAGTGACTCCCTGTTGGATTCCTAGGGTCTACCAGGAGTTGTGTGTGCGTGTTACTGTGGGTCGGGAAATTTGGGGAGAAGGGGAACCTCCTTCTCTGAAGTCAGAGGTGAAAATGTAAACATCCCAATGTTGTTACTGTTAGCTTCTGTCTATGTGTAGGTGATGCACTGTGAATCATCTGTAACTGTGTTACCCATGTACTGACATGCACTGACGATAAGAGGTTATGTTCTCAAAGCTAAGTGTAAGCAAATGGTGCAAATAATGCTTTTTTTCCTCAAGTGTCTTTTTTTTTTTTTCTTTTCCCCCATGGGAATGTATTTTTTTTCAAAAAATATATCAACTTTCCAGATGCAGATTTTTCTATTACTGTTTGACTCAATTCTTACCAAATTATTTTCAAATCTTAAAAATAATCTACATATAAAATATCAATCTTTTCCAGTATTTACTTAGCCTTACTCTTACTAGAACTATTTTTTGTGAAATAGACGACAAACATAAATCCCAGATGTACTCTCTAAATCTATAAATTGCTCATTGCGAAGAAAATACTTTTTTTGTATAAAAATGATGGATTGGGGCAACATAATGGCTTGATGCTGCTGTTGTAGTTGAATTTTCTTGGAAATTGTTGAATTTTTTACTGTTTAAAGTAGGTACAGTCTCCATAAAACTAGACAGACAAGAAAAGTGCACATCTGTAACTGAAATAGGGCAACTATAAAGAATTCTGGTGTTGCATAGCTCTCATTTACTTTTAGACTCTTTACTCTGAAACGAAGTGGAAAATGCTGAATGCTTTCTCTTTCTTAGAGTCTTACACATGGACATGACTTACCTATACTTGAACATTAACACTCCTTAGAGTTAACTGTTCACATATATCAGCAAAAAATAACTGAAGTGCAGATGCTATTTTGTTTTCCTTCTACAATGAAGACTCAAAAATAGAATTGAATAAAATTATCATCCGCAATGACACGTGATGGCACACATTTGTTTTGAACAAGATATTGAAAAGTGATTGAATTTGCAAGAGTGGCAGTTGTGACAATTGGTAATTGCAGAGACGTTTCTCCATCATTTTCACAGGTAACTTAGACTTATTTTTTCTTGTATTAAGAAATTAGTTGCTCAACTGAACTCTCTCTGCCTCTTCAAAAGGAATTACTTGCTAATGGATGAAGAGAGATTTAACTGGCAGAAAAAACGAGCAAGAAGCAACATTCCATGACAACTCCAAGATCTGATTTCATACTCAAAATGCTTATTAGGAAAAGCTGAAATTATCACACCTTTTGATTACTGAGAAAAAGGAATTTGAGTTGTTCATATATCACATAATGGTTTAAGCAATTTTCATCACAGTATGTGATTCCCATGCTGCCCTATAGTGGTACTTTTTTGGAATTATTTGTAGGGAACTCTACACCTACTGCAGCAACATCACCTTTTGTCAGTGTCATTATTTTTATTAAATATGACCAGTGAAACTTAAATTATCTTGATATTTGTTCTAGACAAATGTCTGATCCTAACAGATCGCTGTAGTGTTAATGGCCACTGAACTGATCATTACCTTTTTGAATATTCTTAAGGTGTGAATAATTTGCATATGCTCCTGGAGAGCTCTTATACTATTACTGATTTTTGCTGTGAAATGTTAAGAAGTGTTATACTGACAAGTGTTACATGTCAAAGAACAAAGCAAGAGGTGTGTGTAGTGAAGAGAGAAGGTGAATCTCAAGCTTAAACCTTCTACAACTGTGAACCTTTGCTTTTGAAACCGTAAACTATGATTTATTTTTGGCAAGGTTTTTGTAGACCAGTGGAACAGGGACGAGACTGTAATCTGACTTGACAAGACCTTTAGACAAGAAGGGGTGAAAGGTCATTTCCATGAGCGCTGCAATACAGTGCAGGAATGCACTGCCTTACAGTAACTTCCAAGATCTGTCACTGTATAGGAAGATTAATTGTTAAAATGAACTTCAGATTTCAGGCATGTTTCACCCCAAAATACCAGACCTAGTTACCTCTGAGCAGGGGGGCTAAGGTTTCAGTCAAAGCTTCTGGTTCATTCAGAATGAACTCAAATCCCCATGAAACAAATTCTGAACTCTCTGGTCTCTGAGGACATAATTCCATTATCTCCCAAAAATTTAGTTTTTGCCAGCGTTCGTAGCAAGCAATGCAATCCTAATTATCTTCTTCTTCTGTTTTTCTTTCTGTTTTTTTTTTTTTTGGTCTTTTTTTGGTCTTGGTCTCCTTTATAAATGAAAGGAACTCAGTCTAGTAGATCTATATAAGGGCAGGATAAGCAAGGATATGTCAATCTTGCATCTATTTTTGTTTGTGTTAGTAAACTTGGGGAATTAAAATGGTTAATTACCTAAAGAAGTACTGAAACAATGAAAAGGATTTAGCCTTTCTTTCTGATTGCTTTAAGATTGAAAATCTATGGTAACAGTGTTGATTTAACATACAATTGCATACTATTTAGACTTTTTTTTAAATAATTTGCGTAGTTTATGTAGTATGACTTACAAATTGCTTTTGCACTCAGAACATTATTCATGGAATCTTAAGTGTACTGATTTTGATATGTATATATGAAACTTCTTAAATTTTTTTAAAACCAGAAAGGAGGAAACAATGTCTTGGTTGGATACCCAGAGCACCCACAGTCTCATCAGTTGGTATTAGGATGAAGTGAAATAATAGAAAAAGTAATATGGATTAACAATGTCTGCAAATCTATGGAAAAGACTGTGTCAAATAAGCTGATTTCATTCCCTGACAATTTTAACGTGGCAAATATTTCTAATTGTGAAGATGTGATATATTTTTGTATCATGATGCATAACATTTAGATATAATATATATTAATATATTACTATATATTAATATATTGTATCAACACAACACATTTATATTATTAATATCAATAATTTAATATTATATTTATTAATATAAATAGTAGTATATTAATATATATTATTATTATATATACTCCTATATATTAATAGTGAAGTATACCTGAGAAAATATGAGCATTCGTTAGAGTTCAAAACAATTATTGAAAGAAATCTTATTTGAGGAATGAATAATTATGGAAATTTTTAGTGCAAATTGGTACTATGTTCACTGTCACTCAATATATATAGCATAGATCTGAAAATAAAGTACAAATGAAGGAGCTTAATGGTTAACAAAAAGATGGGTAAATGAATAGAGAAGTGTAAATAATTTTAAAGAGCCAGGCAGGTTGTGTGGCTTAGATTGCTCTAACGAAATGACTCAAATTCAAACAACTCATGTTAGTAAAAACCTGTCTGCCATTATGGATACTACACCATGGTGTAGAACCAAGATATTCCGTCACTCAAGAACTGGAGAGGAGTCTGTGTTTCATATTTAACACGTATCTTGATTTGGGGGTAACTATTTCTATTTTCACTCAGAAGAAAAAGTTGCATAAACATCCTTCTGTTCATAAACATGAGGGCTGCTCTGAAAGTAATGCCTCCTATGTTATTTCCTTGTTCCACAATGTCAGAGGCAGATGTTGGTGGTATGGCAGCAGAGGTTGAACCTTCCCCCCACTATTCCATTCCGTGTTTTTGATGTGTGACAGATGGCAGCAGAGGGGCACTCTGACCCAATGGCATCTGACATGGAAGCATATATGAACCAAAGGTGATCCTCTGTGTGGAAAAAATGGCACCCATTGACATTCATCGATGCTTGCTGAATGTTTATGGAGACCAAACAGTGGATGTGAGTGCAGTGGGACTGGTGGTGGTGCATTTCAGCAGTGGCAACAACGATGTGAAAAATAAGCCACGTTCCAGATGGCCATGCAGCTTTTTATGAACACGGCATGCAGGCTTTTGTTCATCACGGGCAAAAATGCATAACTCATGGTGGTAACTGTGTTAGAAAACAGTGTTTTGTAGCTGAGAATTTGCTCTGTCAAATAGTGTTGTTGTGCTCTTCATATCTGTTGTAGTTTCCATGGGAATAAATAGAAGGAATTACTTTTGAAGCAACCTACATATATATTGCTTTTTTTTTTTTTTTTTCTGTTACCACTAATACTTAATTGTTTAAAGTAGCACCACATTGTTGTCATTTGCATTTTATGACAATTGTATAAGATGGAAGGAAATGAAGGAGAATTTTGGTAAGTCTGTTCTGCATATGTTCTTCTGCATGGCAGGTCCTTAACCATTTGGTTAAATAAAAAGCACTTTTAAAGGTTTAAGTGAAACAAAAGCACAACTTTGTGCTGAATATTTCCTTGTATCTAGATGATTTGGTCTCCTTTCACATTACAAGTTTGCCCTTTAGGTCCTTTTGCAATTAGAGTTAATTACCACACTTGGTAGTGTATCTTTATCTTTTACATATGTTCCCATAATACTACGCTAGTAATCGTGTGGACAAACTATGCAAAGCAAGGTGCACGCGCCTTTGGAGCTCTGAGAAAAAGAAATGAAGCAGACAAAATGAACAATGAATCTATCTGGCTTGGCAACATACTCATTTGGCTCTGTGCTTTCATCATTTCTGTAGAAGTGGAATATCCTGATGTGGTTTCAGGGTAACTTGTGCGAGTATCTATTTCCTTCAGCATATCCTTGCTGTGGTTTAGTACCTGGCTTTGTATTTCTTTCCGTTTTTATTGTATAATTATAGTTCTTCCCTTCCCCCTACAGTCTTTCACAAATAATTGAAGCAAATGTGATAAGGTTTTGGCAGACCATCTGTCATGAGTGGTATCGCATCCCCAACAAAGACAGAGTGGCCTCATGTTAAACAAGTAGACAGATTGAGGACTTAATGTTCCTAAACCTTGGAAAAAACAGCTTTTTCCTTTCTTTGCATTCCAACTACACTGACTGGATAATATAATCTTTTTTTTTTTTTTTTTTTTTTTTT
>WBMW01000797.1:1195465-1224412 GCA_013396635.1 Penelope pileata
AAAAAAAAAAAAAAAAAAGCTCATACTTAGGAAAATTACTTTAATTTAGATGTTGGAAGAGAAAGTTTGAAGTATGACCTGCTGAGTATATTATCCATTTTCATTTTACATTCATATTTGTGACAATAAAATATTTATTTCTCTCCTTGCAAAGTGAGTTAAATTCGTGAGGTCTGCTCTACTTGTATTATTCTCAGTACGCCCAGTTTTCTGTTTACTTGCTGTGAACGTTTCTCAAAGGTATTTGGAACATGCCCATCATCAAAGCATATGTGTGATTTCATACTTGGAGTATGTGTGAAAGTCTGAGTCTTGCATCTCTTTTTCTCAATAGAAGTGCAATCATACCATGCATCTCCTTTGCTTTTTTTTTTTTTTATAAGCCCTTGGTACTTGATTACTGTGTAGCTTTCAGTACAGTTCTCAGTTGCTGTTCTGTCACTTTTCATCTCCATTAGTGCAAAGCAATTCTTAAAACAGTCAATCCAGCCACCCAAGCCAGAACCAGTAACTTTAATACTTTCTGACAAACTGCAATTGTAGAGGAGAGCTTTTATGGAGTTTAAGCTTCTCTTAGCATCTGTAAAATATTCTTAAAGCCCCTTGTTGTCTCTTCTGAGTACTGCTGCTCTGCTATAGTTTAATACATTGTCCTGCAGGAACAGTCCCAAATTAGGGAAAGTTTGTCAACGAAGCAACATCTTTTTGTTGGTACTTGGCATTGCCAAGTTACATGCTAATTAGTCTAAACCATTTTTTGCTGTGATAAAATGCGTGCTGTAAGATTTGATGCATTTCTTTCAAATACCCTTGTGGAACTGATGTTTGTCACCAGAATTTAGGGGCCTGACTAAATCTCTTGTGTTTTGTAGTACCTACATTCCTGGCTATTTTTTTTACAGCAGTGTATCTATAATAGTGTACTGGAGAGTTTTTTTTTCCTCCTATTTCATCAGTTGTTTAGGACATGACTAAGGTTTTTTTTTGGTGGTGGTGGGGTTTTTTTGTATGAAATGTGCCTATCAGAATCTCTAGGCACATGTACATAAATTAATACATAAAATTGACCTAGTTGTCAAATAAAGAACTTGCCAACCTTCTCTTTGCTTTTGCAGCCAACCCCTCAGGCAAAAGTCTGAATAAATAGATAAACCCTGCAGCATACCCTGAAGGTTTGTAAACTTGGACTCTGCCAGGTTGTTGGGCTTAGGGAATATATGGAAGAACCTTGCCATTGGGCAGCAGAACATATGCATTTAGGGTTGTTGTTGAGAGCAGATTAGGTGATGTCAACCTTAGGAATAGGACAGATACTGATGTAAAGACTCAGGGACTTGTGACTTCAAGCAGCAGCTTGGAAGTTGGTGATTTACTCGTACTGTGATGCTACTGTAGGATTTTTGCTGCAAAAGAGATGGCTGTCAGAGTACTAGTATTTTTCAAATTTTTTTCACCTGGAATGCTAATTTCATATTTTGGGAATAAGTCATCTGGCCCAAATAGAGAAAGACAATGACTACATAATTTGAAAAAGTTAGATTTTTTTTAAGAAGTTCAATTTTATATATAGTATTCAGTGTTAGTATTAAAATGAAGGAAAACAAAATCTTTACTACTTTTTCCAGATATTGTGCTAAAAGAGCAAAAGTTAAAGGGGTTCTTTATTTGTGTTACTTAATAGGCAACATGCAAGTTTGTTTGTTTTGGCTTGACATCTTTCCTTTTAGAGGGGAAAAAAAAAAAAAAAAAGGAAAAAAAATCAAAGCTCAACTCATACAAGTAATTTTTATAGAAAAATAATACTTTCCTATGCATGAATATGCTATCTATGTTATAGATTTTCAGTTTTAGTTAGTTTTTTAGTGCAATCTGTTAGATATCTAACAGAAGGGAAAAAAGGAATGTTGCATTGCAGACCTTTGCTCCAATGATTCTTCCAAGTAACTTCTTATTTGAGTAAGAAAAAATAAGATTTTTTTTTTGTGGAATATTGCTATTGCTAATAATATAAATGTGCTACTCATTCATTAACATTAACATATGCTTTTAATGAAGTGAAGGGACAGCACAAATATAAAGTAGAAATAATGCAAGAAAACTCAGTGAAGACCAGTCCTTGATTGGTAGCAGGACCTGCTGGACATGTCTGTAATGTAGTAAAAAGTATCTTGTTTAGTCTCTTGTTTAAAAGTTTAGTATCCTTCAGATGTGTATACATGTAGTCATTGCAATTCAACCTGCTGTTGAAAAGTAGGAATAAGACAAGTGAGATCTTTAGCTTTAAAGTGAGTTGAGACTTCTTGAAAAGGGCATCAGGTGGGCTATTTTGTACTCAAGTCACAATCACAACATTGAAAAGTTGCAGTGAACAAACTGTTCTTACAAACGCACCTGAAAGTGAAACCCTACAAACTATCCTACTCTGGTACTCTGTTAGTACTCCAGTATTGTCCTAGGGACACAAAAAATTAGTTCTCCTTGTTGATTGTATAGGTTCTGGGTGATGTCTCTTTCTGTGGTGAGAGTTGTAATTCAAACTGTCTCATAACATGTTTAAAAGCAGCGTGCAAAGATACTGTTGTTTCATTTTGTGTTTTTAGCAGCTTTATTCATTGCACAGCAGATAGCGTGCATGAGATTTTTGAACTGTTGCGTTCGCTTGCGTTCTATGTTGGGGGATTTTAGTACCTTTTAAACTTCCATTATACTTACTATCTCAAAGGAAATGAGCCTATTTGATTATTTAAGGCCAAGTATTTGATCAAGAAGTGAATTGACTATTTTCAGTTGAGTGGTTTGAATATTGTTTTATATAACTGTAAGAAGACCTCCAAATATGTCTCAAAGTGCTCATCATGGAGTGTGTGGGATTTGGCTTAGATTTTTGGAAGAAAATAGTAATTTTTTTACCCCAGTTTATTACCATTGAACAAAAAACTATATATAGTAAGCCAAACTTCCCTTTTGCATGTAATTGATAGAGTAGCACTTTTGATTACTAGAACCTGACCACAGTAGAACAGTTACTGGAACACTGGCTTCTGGCTTGTACTGATGGATTTTGAAAGAACATAACTTCAAGAATGCATCAGAAAAAGCCATTCTTTTCAGAGTCCTGAGGTGAATAGCAAAAGTGAATATCAAGATGTAAAAAAACAAATATCAAAGTTTGTTTATTTTTAATTAGGGAATCAGTAAAGTGATTGTATTTTCATCAGTTTATCAAAAATAGCACGCTATTTTCGTCCAGAACAACTAGGAGGACCAATGTAGACAATTGAAGATAAATTGCAGAAAATGTTACTGTACATTTATTGTTTTGACACCCTCCTTTTCCCTTTACAGTAGTGCATTTTCTCATCATATTACACATACAAATATTTCTAAAGTTAAAATGAAACACAATTTATTATAAATCTTATTTTTTCATTTCAACACTGTACATTAATCAGAATGATTTAAAAATTAAACAAAAAACCTTTGGAATTTCAGCCATGAACCTGTGTTTCATGTGTTCAGCTAGGACACTTCTCTCCTAGATGCTAAAAGCTTCTTGTCTAGGTGGAAGAAAAATCCCAAATTCCTGGGATAAGTAAGGCTCATCTGTGAGGGCTCTCCAAACATTTGTCTGCCAACTTTTATTTAATATAGCTAATTTTAATTTTATTTTGTTCCTCTCATAATAAAAGAGGCATCTGAATATGCTTTTCTTTTTCTCTGGAAAGTAAAATGCATACATGGCTCTTTTGGAAATTCCAGAGATGTCAATCTTTTATGTGACTTTCTCTTGTTGCAAAGAGTCTTGGTTGGCTTCCCAGAGTGACCTGTGGTGGACACTTGCATAGGGATAAGTTATGTTAGTTTAGGATTCAAAAGGAGACTCTGATTAAGCAGCAGTGAGTTACAATGTACAAACAATTTTAAGGATTGATTGTATGGCTTTTTTTTTGTGACTGCATGATTTTGTTTAGTGGAAGTTCAATTTTATTGTCTCAAATGAAAATCCATGACATGATCTGTGGTTTCCAGCATACTGTCTCCTTTGTCCCCTACTACCCTCTTTGTGACCCACAATTCAGTTTTGACTGTTTTCTCTCCAGTATCTTCAACTTTTTTCAGTTCTGTCACTTTCTATTGAAGCAAATGAAACTTAACTGAGGTGAATTCATTTGTTACTGTCTTTGAAGTGTCTCCTTGCTTCTCTGCTGAAAGTGTCTGCAGCATGTTTCAAATACAAATTGCACATGCAAATATGGTATATAGTTTTACTTATGAAAATTTTTACCCATAAATCAACAGAGTAGATGTAAAGTTCTATTTATGGTACCAAAGGAATTCTTCTTTTGTTAAGCTTCCATTTCAAACCATATGGACTTTTTAATGACTTTAGGAGATTGGAAAGGATTCCGTACTTCATTTCTTTCTTATTTGCTTTTATTTTACCTCCTGAGTATAAAGGTTTTCTGTTGTCCTCAAAAATAGATGGCAAGATTCAGTATCATGCTATGAAAAATTATAGTGTTAGTGTTTCTTTGATATATTAATGCCTTTTGTACTTACCCGTCAAATAGAAGAAGAATGTGTGAATATATGTCTTCAGGTTCAAATATAACCCTTTCAGAACACATTTGGATTTGCTTTCATAAATAACTTTGAACATGGTAAGTATAAATAGTTTCTCCAACATAACAGGATTTTGATATATATTCAGTATTTATTCTAATATTCTGAACTCAATATTCAGTAATCCAAAACATAAAATGCTAGCATGGTCTTACTCTGCTGACTCTTTTGAAAGCTTATGTTGATTCTACTTTCTCATTATCCTACAGAGGCTTGTCTTTAAAATAAAATCTTTCCTTGAAATTTTCTTCCCTTTTTTGTAAGCTAAAAGAGTGTTGTCTGCTTCATGCTGTGCTTCAGATATGGGTGCACAATTATTCAATTACAATAGTTGACATAACATGCCCATAGTTTCTTGTATGTTCCTGTGAAAGCTAGTTGTCATCTTGTGCAGATGACTCCTTATTTTGAAGTAACTTGTAACGAAATACGAAGTCTGAAGACTTGTATCACTGTTACTGTCCAGCACAGGTGACTTCTATCAGTGTAAGATTATAAATGCCAAGTGGTGAAGAATATTCTACTGGAAACCAAGGCAGCCAATGCTCAGTCCTCTGAAGTTAAAATCACTAACTCTGGTGAGGCAGACCCAAAACTTTAGTAGCAGGAAATCAGACTAGGCAAAAAGCACTTCAGAATAACACTTCATGCACAGGGTAGTTCTGCAGTAAAAGAAGGATGAGAGAGATTCTTGCAAGTTGTTTCCATCAGCCTTTGGTTCTGCCAACTCTTGTTCATAAAATGTGCCATTGTACAAACTTCTATTAAATGCACTTTCTTTGTTTATGCATCTCTTTCCCTGTGTGTTTGTACTGTACTTCTATACTTTCATTGTTAGTTGATCCTTTTGCTTAATATTACCTAATCACCTAAAGTTACCTTTCATTGTTACAGACAAGTCTATGTAACAATGATAATGTATGTAAATAAAAGAATAGATATAATTCAATTTGTGCTTGTTACTGATACATTGTATCAATTTAATTTCAACCTCTGTAGTAATACATGCAATGGGATTTTCCTAGTTTTATAGAATGTTTTGCAAATAAAGTCCAAAGTTGGCTCTGACAGTCAAGGAGAAAATTCATTAATAATAATTCCCCCCCCCCCCCTTCCCCCCACTCCTTTGCCTCTCTCCTACTTTTCCCTTTTTCCCCCAGAAAGAAAAAGGANTCAAGAACCTGAACCTTCACCTCAGCTATGTCGGAAGGCATTGTCATATTTTTGATATTTCCAAATATAAATGATATTAAACAGCCTGGAAGACAAGTGAATAAACAAACAGTCCAACTTCACTGAGAGAATATATCCATGAGAAAGTAATTTGGTTTATAATGTGGAAGAAAGAAGTGACTGAACACTAATTAGTTTACTATATATATATATTTTGTAATAACATTATATGATTAACAGGGCATAAGTAGAAGACGAGTGAGAATTTTGCTTTAGTTCTATGGATTATCTCAGCCCTGGTATAAACACGAGAGGATTATCTCTTTATTAATGTGCCTGCTATCAAAAGATGAAATTCCTGGTGTTCCTCAACATAACCTCTAATTTTTCTATTAAGAAAATAACATGCTTTTTTCTAGGTGTCAAAGGTAGCAGAAGAACAGAAAATTCTTGGGCAATGAAACTTGAGTCTATAGCAAGGGAGGAATACTGCAGGTGGTGTTTTTCAGGTGCTAGCTAGGCTACTGCTCAGCTTAGGAGAAAGGCAATGGTATTTTCATATTTCATATCAAATCAAATTACAAGTCAAATGCTGTGGAAAACCACACTTAAAAAAAACTTTGAGAATTATCCAATGTCCTTTCCACGTAAAATAATAAAATGCGTGTGCTAATTTTTTGGAAGAGGTTTAGTGTTGAAATACAAGACTGACAGCTCAGAATTTTCAACTTCTCATATTTGACTATTTCCTAGTTTTCAGTAGCAACGGCAAAGAGAGTAAGAAACTTTGGGTTTCTATACCTTGATGAAATTTTCTAAAGAAATTTGCTTACAATAAGAAAAGAAGTTTTTTTTTGTTTTTCAACTGTCAAAGAAAAAATCTCAAACTAGAATGATTTTACATTTTTTGTCTGATATAGCTGAATGCTACTGAATACCAAAGAAACTGGTAAATAGTGAGGTACGTTTGTTAGGTTCAAGTTGAAGAGCTGTTCAAAGTAGGTCAGCTGTAAACTCAGTTCAGGACCCTCAGGGCTTCATCCTTTTGGGATATGAAAACCCCCAAGCACAGTAATTGTGCAGTCTCTCTGGACTGTTGTTCCTCTACTTAATTTTGTAATGACTTCCCCTCATATCCAGTCAGCATCACTTCTGTTTCAGTTTATGCCCACTGTCTTATTTTCTGGCTGTGCACCACAATGAGGAATCAGCCTTTATCTTCTCAATAGTGCTCTCAAAGTTACTGGAGGGTTGCCACTGCATCCTTCCAAAATCTTTTTTTTTTCCAGACCAAACAAGTCTAGTCATCTCTGTTTTCTCAATAGGCTTGTTCTTTGCACTGTTTCTGTTGGTCTCTGAACTTGCTTGAATTTATCAATGTTTCCTGTATTGGCTTGTGAAAAACAATTTTTTCTTGGCATTTACATCAGATATATTCCCTCCACGGAATGGAGATAGCTCTGTGGTTAATATCTAAATACTCATGTGGGATTTCCATGTTCTTCCTCCCTATGCCTCCTTTTCCCAAAGAAGAAATAAGGAAAAAAGTCTGCCAACAGTGGGTTTTGATATTGGTTGAAAATCTCCCCAATACAGAAAACATTAAACCTGAGTACTGAGGAGGAGTTTCTTTTGGGAGAATGGCAATACCACATTTTGAGGACAGGGGAGTAATGGATACCTTGAGACAGTATAAATTAATGGTCTTGCATAAGGTAAGAGAACATTCTAGTTATTTATAGTTCTAACATTGACATCTATCCTGTGCATTTTAAACTATGAGATAAGAGTTTTTCTGCATCAGATTGCCTGAAGTACTTGACATGTCACCTTAGAGGAAAAAGTCAATCCCACATACTTGCTTTTAACCTCTGATACAATCAGTGTCCTTTGGAATGTATCATTAAACATTGTTTCTATAATGCCATCATAACTGTGAGTCAGCTTGCTGTGCAGGTTTTGTTTATCTTCGTCATTCTCCTTCATGTATCCTGAACTGGAAACTACTTCTATTAGATCGTTTTAGTGCTATAACAGCTACTTCTGGATGACTGCTGTCAGAGGTACTGAAGAGTTCAGCAAGTTTCTGTTTCTGGAATTTCCACAGCTCTTACATGTGATAAAATTAGTGTGCTACATACACAATAAATAAAACAGTTCATTTTGGAAACAATGAACTGCCCTATAATATATACTGAAGCCTATTTTTTATGATTCTTTTAGGAGCTACTCGTAAGGAAATTGAAGGGTCAAAGATAGTTCCATCCCTTTCCTAGACGAAATTCTTCTAACACTGCACATAAAAATGGTTAGTCACTCACCTGACTGAAGTTAGTGGACTTATCTTAGACAGCTCATGTATGGTTCAGGAGGATCTGAGGCGCTTGCTTCTTGTGAAGGTGTTGAGGATTCAGATAAGAAAGTCCCACATCTAGTTCCATAAAAGCTTAGAGTCTAAGGAAGAACATCCTATCTGGTTAGCAGTTGTGATGAAACTCTCTGCATAAGCAGATAATTTTAAATAAATTTTGCAGTGAACAAAACAGCTAACTCACTTCCAGAGTAATATTTGTGAAATGTGATAAGCAGAGTCTCTGTTGTATTAGATGGGGAGAAGTGTTAATACCTCCTATACGCTCCAGTGAAGGTGGGGGTTTATTTCTTCAGCTACTCAGACACTTATGCTTCACATAACTGTGTGTTTCCTTCATGAGGATTTGGTAAATGCTAGATAAACTTGGGAAAGAAAAAAAGCAGTGCAAAAATCCAAGTGGGCAGATCCATTCCAGAGAGGGAAGGAAGTTTCTGAGGAAGAATGATATGGGTGTTTGAATGAAGTGGAAAGTGGCTGTGACATTTTAGGCTGGAGCCTCATTGTTAAAAAATAGCCTTGGGCTGTATAGCTCCCCTGTTTTGTGTGAATACACAGCATTGGCTAGGAGGCTTCATGCAAAGCATCAGGCCCATCAGCTTTTGCTGCTATTCTGCAGCACACAGATTCTGAGTGAGGAAAGTGCCCAAGCATCTCCCTTATTCAAGTCTGTGCTCCAAGGCTATTAAGTCCCATCTGCTGTCTCTAGTGACAAAATGTGCTTATTATTTTCCTTACCAATTGACCAAGTTTACTTGCCATACGAAGCTGTGACCAATCTGAAGGCTTTCCATAAGCATCATTATTATCATTTATTTTTGCAGCTCTTGTTTAGAGACAATAAACGTCTTCAAATCCAAAGGAGGCAATGACAGAGCTTGTGTTTTAAGGTAAAGCTGGGTGACTATGCCCAATTAGCTCCATGTAACAGCTGGCTTGTAAGACTATTACTAATGATGAGTCCAGTTTGACAGACTCATTTGCTACCATGCCTTCCAAGACAGAATCATGAGGAAATGTAGGTCTTTCCGTGCTTGTTTAATGTTTATTGAACCTACCTTGGCCATCTGTTTTGAGAAAGAAGCTGTTGTTTTTAACTGCTCAAGATTTTTGCTGTATCAAATCCAAGTTGATGGAATATTAGAGTAGGAATGCTAGTACATGTTTCCAAGCAGAAATATTTTCACAACTGCTCCATATTTGAACTATTGCATATTTTTTATTTCTTCTTTTGACTGAACCAGCATCTTGAAATAGTGGTTATCCTTCTTGACTGTCAAGGGCCACCATTTGCATGTGTCAGGTGATTTAGTGGTGTTTGTTATATGTAACATGACTTTCCTAGGTAGCATCGCCGTGGGAATTAGGTGTTGATTTTTGATCTTCTAATTTTTGATTCCTATGTGGCAATGCATAATAAAAAGTAGGAAGAAAAGAAAGCTTTCCATAATTCTCTGTTAAATGTCTTCTAAGAGTGTATCAAAATAATAGGAAATTACCTTTAAATTAATTTTAAGATTTATTTCTAATGAAATAAGTACATTGGAAAAATGTCTTTCCAATGAAATGAAGTACAAACAGATCACCAGTCCTGTGTCTACAAAAATTTTCCCTTGCTTTTCAAATTATATACCTTGTTATAGATACAATTAAATTTTGGTGCAAACTGTCACGGGTGAAAACTCATAGCTAGTAATTTATGGTACCGGAACTCATAGCTAGTAATTCATGGTACCGGAACTCATAACTCATAGCTAGTAATTTATGGTACCGGAACACTTTAGGTGTTTNTAGTTTTTTATTTGTGCGGAAAACTTTTTGTTTTTTTTTTTTTTTTTTTTTTTTTTTTTTTTTTTTTTTTTTTACTAGCTACAGTGTACCTCTTCTAGTTCTCCCATGATTACTTATGATGGATCTGTAAATACACTTAAAATGAGTTGTAATATTCTTGATTATAAGAACCAATCTCTTCAAGATTTTTTTTTTCTGTTATGCATCATAAGCGTTGAAATAAATTGCCAATGTAGTTACTGTTCTGGAGACATGCATATTTAGTAATTGTCAGCTTGTGATAATATAACATGAAAAGACGATCTCATGTTTGATAAAGTAAGAAAGAAAGCTAGATAGATTTGGTTATGTATTTTAGAGATTTGTACTGCCTAGTGGCGTGTTTCAGAATAGGGTGTTTTAACATAATGTATCAGGGACAAATGTATTTATACTTTGTGAGCCTTCTGAATTCCATGGCTAAAATAAGAATCACCAAAGCACTAGTCAATGGACAGTAATAGAAGCAACAGTGCAAGTTGTATGACTAAGTATGGGGTATGTCTCTTCCTGTACGTCTTACAACAACAATATAACTGTGCTGTGTTTTCACTCCTTTGTTTGTTTTGCTGCGCAATTAAACCCAGCAATGCTTGGAGCTGCAGACTCTCCACACTGAATCCTTAGGAGGCAGGGACTGCTGGGACACCAGTCCCGAAGCTCAGGTATATGTTAAACTGCTTTTAAGAACGTTCTTATATCCGGTCTCCATGGGACACACCTTGATCAAAGTAAAGCAAGAAGGGACAGCTCGCTCACTCAGGAAATGTCTGGGGACTAAAAAGGGCATTTGTTTGTATTATATATAATACTTCTCAAATGAAGTGTGTTTTTGTCATTGACCACAACTGCTGCATTGGTTCAGAGTAGAACAGTCTTGAGGTTATTTTAGTCTGATCTAAAATCAAAGTATTTCTTCCCATTTCCACACAAATGTAAAATATAAAAATAAAGGCCAAATTTAAATGCTTATGTCTGTAAAAAATGAGAAAGTAACAGGGAGAAGAGATGGCTGTCCTCACACTACACTTTTAGTTTCAATTCATGTTATGAAAGCAAAACACATTTGATTATCATCTGCATGAATGCAAAGTGAAGTGAAGGTAAGCTATATTCTCCCAGGTGTTCCTATCCTGATGCTAAGAGATAAGGAAGTATAATACTATGCAGGAAATAGTATAGAGTAAGTTCTGTATGACTGTGTTGGTGTAACTCATGTTTTTAATACCTTTCCTTCTTTTCTCTACTCTTCTCCTTATACTTTTTGCTACAGGTGTCAGTAGCCCTGTAGGCTTCCAGCCAGTCCTCAGACTTCCCTTTGGAATTCTGTCTTGAATTCAACATTGTTCAAGCTATAATGGCTTGAACAGCCATATAGCTTCTTATTTTTTTTGTTTTGACGGTGTTTTGTTGTTAAGCAGGTGACTCACAGCTATGACACAGCTATGTTTGTGGACATTCAGTTGGGCCCAAAGGAATGTGGGAAAGCCACAAGAGAAGATTTCTTGTCATTTGTGGAAACTTGTCAAAACACTGGGGGAAAGAAAATTATAACTGGTTTATAAAACCATTTGATTAAGTGGAAGTCTATGAAGACTAACTTTTTTCCAATTAGGATTTTTCGAAAGTTGCTAGTGCCAATTTTTCTTTGCCCCTACTAACATCTATATGTTGACCTAATGGTTCAGAATTAAGTCAAAGCTGTTTGATACATTAGTTTGCATTACTTTAAACAAAATCTTCACTTATACTGATATTGAAGTCGGAGATATTCAAGAGGCTTCTGTCATGGCAAACCCACTTGATATAAAAACAAGGAAGAATAAGTTAGGTAGTCCAGGTTATTACTGCTGTTGTCTTTTTTAAAATGGAAGAGTAATGATATTAATGAGCGTTTAAATTCTAAAAAGAAGTGGACTTGACGGTACAAAATAGGACACTACCAGTAGTACTGAGTTGTGCTTGAGCTGAGATACAAGATAACATCTTAATCTTGAACCACTAAAAAGACAGGGTAGAAGAACTGAAGTTTTACATCATTGCAGATTCCTAAATTCAAATTAAGTTTCATGGAATGATTTAACGTGCCTGGATAAAATGTTGAAGTCTAGCATGTAACCTTAGCCCAGATGATATGACGTTTTTGGCTATCTTTTTGAATTGCTGTCATGCCTGTAAATAATTGAGTGAACACTGCCAACTATTGGTGGATAAATTGAAAGCAGTACTCCCACAGCGTGTGTATTAATGTGCCATATGCCGTGAGCTAACATATTTGAGCTCTCAGAATTGCTAGAGGATAAGAAACTAAGACACATTACCTTCTGCATTATTGTTTAAACTACAAAAATCATAGAAACCAATATTTTAACTGTAATTTCTTTTGATACAATTAAAAGTACCGAGAGCATGAAAATACTTCAGTAAGCTCTTAGATAGGACTTCTAGCATAAGTTACCTGTACCACCACTTGGAATTGACAGTGTGCTTTAACTGGAGAAACTGCAGGATGCAGATGCTCGGGCGTTAAGCTCTCAGCCATATGTACACCTGAAGTTTCCTTTCAGGCCTGTAGAAAATCTTGATGGAATGTATGACAAGTGATCACCTTGCAGGAAGTAGGACAAATTTGCATTTTACTCTGATGAATTCCATGTGAATTTTTCTTTTGAATGTGAAATGAAAGTTGATTTCATGATCCTATAGGATACCAGGCTGACAGCTCTGAAAATAGAAGCCTTTTGTTCATCAAGAGTGCTCATGTTCTTCAATTCTAAACTGGAGAGGAACCCATCCATGAGAAGCAGGTTCATTTTCCATTGCTTTCTTCTTCTTCTGGATTTCCATTTGTGATTAAGTACAAATGCACCTTGGATATGCCTTACTGTCTTTTGCCTACTGGGCTAACTGGAGAGAGTCTAAACCCTAATCTCATTGATGATTCCATGAATGTAAATAGTACTTGTTTGAGTTGTTATAGGTTGGAACCATTGTTTTCAGACACAGCAGAAATTCAGCTGTTCTTTGAGCTGTTCTGCATTAGCCTGATGAAGTTTATAGTGATTTAGGATTAAGTTCAGTAGCTCCTGAGTATCTTGAGAAATCATACTTTTTCCTCAAATAACCATGGAAAAGAGAGGTTAGTGACTTTCACACAAAGTGAGACGAGTGTGGTGATACCTAAATATTTTGCTTACTCTAATGTGTTTGGAAACAAGGAATTATAATATGCAAGGTGAACCAATATCAAATACTCTGAATTATCAGCATGTAACTGTAGTAAACTTTTAGGAGTGAACTTTTAATTGAAGTTGGGCTAGTTGTAAATTTTTTCTGAAGGAATTCATAGCAATCGTGCAGGGGTGAGTCCTGAGCTACTGCACCCCGAGCACAATACTTTGCTCAAAAAGTGCTATCATATCTAGGTAAAGGGATTGAAAAATAGTTGCCAGAAGAGCTGTGTTGGGATTTTGTCACTTCTCTTTGACCCCTGAAGAGATTATGGATTGTTTCAAGGAGATGACTCTAGTCTCTGTGACTTCTACTTAATCGCTTCGTACATTGTATGCTGGTTTCTTTATTAATAGTTGACCTCATCTGCATGCATTGTGTTATTCCCTACACAGATCCCATCTTCCCCAGGGAGATACGTTTATCTTGAATTAACTTGTGACGCTGGAAAATTAAATAAAGATGTCAAAAGTTACATTTTGTGTATTTCAAGAATTAAACATTTGAGAAAATGGTCTCTGCCAAAACTTTGGTTGTAACTGAAGTACTGTCTTTCAGAATGCACTCAGTGTGGATTTGAATTAGAGCAATTAATAGAAAATATATTCTCTCCGTGTTGACAATATGAAGCTGTATGTGTTTGTTCTCATCTGTTTTACTACCTTGGATGTTGCCCAACCTTAGAGCAGTTAATAGCAAAGAAGAGAGAGGCTTTGGACTACAAGTACACTTGTAGTCTAGTACTTTCTTTAAGCTAATATAATGTCCTCAGGAAAAAGCATATGTAATAACAGGGAAATAAAAGGAAGTAAAGTTCATTTGGGAAAAAAAAAAAAAAGAGAGAGAGAAACTACAGTTGACGAAATTCCATTTGAATAACTAAAATCTGTTTACTTTTATAGCATCTTTACAATTTACAATATCTTTACAATTACAGATATAAAGTACCATTGAGATAGGGTAGAGGAGGCTGAGGCTGAGTTCAGGAACACTGGTGTAAAATAAAAGTAATTTCTTTCAATACTTTTTCAGAGAAATGATGTTCATGATCTTTGAACAGAAACAGCTCAGATGTTAGGAAGTCAAACTTTCTAATAATTAAGTATTGTGTTCTTTCATTTGATTTTTTTTTTTTAATGCTTGGGACATTAAAACTTCATTCAAATGCCTGTTCACTTGCTTTAAACTGCAAAGTGTTAAGAAGAACTCATAATATTTCACCTCAGATTCCAACATTCTGCTTGCTTATGTCTCTTCACTTCCTAGCAAACTTGGCTTGAGCTTAGTGCCCTTTCTTTTTCCCTGCCAGTCTATCCCAAAACAGCAGGTGCGGAGCCTAGTAGCGCTGATATGAAGGCAAGATTCTTGTTATTCCTCACATGTCTCTTTTTGATCTGGGGAAACAAGGTGTATATGCTTCATTTGCACAGGATTATAATGCTGTGTTTTGTTGAGTGAACAAAGCCCTCTAATGACCATCCATCTTGATTTCTACTTGTAGTACTTCCATTTAATAATGGAGAGAGGCAATCCCAATTCTAGGGAACAAAATATATTAAAATATGAAAAAAGCAATACCTTGGTTTGGAAAACAAGCGCAATCATTTCATTCCCCACCCCACACTTCTGTCACTGATTTTTCTGCTGTACCAATTAATGTATTTTGTAAAACATTGTCTAACGCACTCTGAAAATCTGGAAGTCTGAAGGGTTATGCATATCATATTCAGGCATTTTGCAGATGTTACTGACAGAATTAAATATTCTTTCCCATTTCTGAAATGTTTGTAGTCTCTCTAATTAGATCATATTTTTCCCTGAGTATTTCATTTCCTTTGAGGCTTCTGTTCTATGTGCTTGGATATATTCTGCAGACCATTAAAATATCTAGCAGTGAGGGTAGATTATGAGCTGCTATTCTTAGAGTGACTAGCCTAAATGTATTCCACACCATCTTCTCTTAACTTGAATGATGGCAAGTACTACTTCTGTTCTGTATTAATTTTTTTTTCAGGAAGCATATGTATTTAATCAAATAGATAAATAACAAGTGTATATATAGCTAACGCATTAATAAAACCTTCATCTCCTAAGGACATGCAACTAATCCTGCAGCATGGTTTTGTTTTTTTTTATAGAGAATTCTGGCAGGCCTCTTTTCCTTTTCAGCTCTTATTTCTCACTTTCTTTGAATGAAAACATTTATTTAATCTAACTTCAGAACTGATAAACAAGTGTTAAACTGCTGTGGTATTCACAGCCAGTATCTTTCCACTGTTATAAGTCCGCTCAATTGAAGTTGCTTGGGCGTGTCAAATTTGCTGTGCTGTGGTATGAGGCTACATGCTGACTGTATCTGTCAGGCACACCCTAGGCACTCAGGCTCCCAGGTCCAAATGCGATCCTTGGCAGCTTCATCGTGGACTTCATCTCATGGATGAGATTGGGTTGGTCTATCTTCTATATGCATTGAGTTGTCAGTGAAGGGAAGCCATTGCCTTGGGCTAACTGGTGTGGGGAGCAGAACTACAGGATCTACCATGGAGCACACTTGCATTGCACAGATATGACCAAGAATCTCTCATAAATCTGAGATAAACATCAACAAGTAGTCTTTAAGTATTGCTTAAATGTCTTACTTTGCCCATCTTTTCTCCTTTCTGATTTCTTTTAGTGTTTTCCTGGGTTTTGAATAGTATATTAGAAGTCGTGCTGTTAATGCATAGTGATTCATACATTCATTCTAGAACGACATTGTGTTTGTTCTATAAGACCCTCCTTGCCTTTGCTGAATGCTGTCTGAAGTTTAGTACTGCTTTTGTTCTATAAGGCCCACTAAAATGTTGAGGCATCTCCATATAGCTTGTTATGAAGCCCTGTACCTGCGTATAGAATGTGCAGAATTTTGTTTCTTTTTTCTTTTATGAGTGTTTTATCTGCCTTAGAGCTCATTCCTGAAAAAGAGTCTGAATGAATCTAGAAATAAGTACTAAAAGTATAGTTCAGTATTCATGGAAACAAAAAGGATCAGTTGCCCATATCAAAAGATATGTTTCACGCTACAAATGCAATTTCTTGACAAGGAATAGGGCCCTTGTCATTTTAGCACAGGCTAAAATGTGAGTGCTGTTCATGGAAACCTTTTTAAAAAATTATAAGGTTGATTTGTCACAATCTCATCTACCATTTATTTTATGTTTTAATTCACTTGAATTTCAAGTATGCAGTAGAGAAACTCCTTTTTGTTGTTATTCTTTGCTTCTAAAGAACTGCTACACAGCAACCGCATTATATTTTTAAACTGTATTGCAGGGTCACAGCGATAACTAAACTTTTTTCTTTTCTTTACTTGAAATGGGCAGAATAAAGAGTTGTCTATATACCTAAGATAGAAATATCATCTATGGAAATATCTGACTATCCAAAATCTCATTAATATGTTAGAAGTTTATTTTTCTTGGTAGGGAGAAGGAAAACACAGTGCAGTTTCAAAACCCAGTATACCTCAAAGTCCATGAGTTCAAAGTACCCTAGCTGCCAGCTTGTTACTAAAAGCACCTTCTCCCAGTGTGATTACTGGCACTGAAAATATTTTGTGCTTGGGTAGCACCTGGCAAAGTACAAAATCTCTGACAACGAACCTTTCTTTAAGGAATTTGAATTCATTTGTAAAACTACGAAGTTCGTTTGTGGTTTTTCCTTACACTGCCACTTTATAATGATTTCACATGTTCAGCAGTGTCACTGATGCCACATTTTACTCCATCTCTGCATTGAATTAATGTTAAGTGATATGTGAAAAACAAAATGATTAGCATTCTGTAGCTGAAAATAACATCCCAAGCCAATTCTTAAAATGTAACTTCAAAAATATGTATTTCTTAAAGGAGGAATAGGTCATCCCTATGTAAATCTGCGGTGATGATAAATGTTCTCCTCCAGAACAAATTCTGATTTCTTGCCAATCTGATTGAATTAAATTTTAAAATCAATTTTCAGCTAAGATAAACTAAATTCTAGATATTTTTTCTTGGCATGGCATTCCATACTTATGCTAGGCATATAGATCATCATTCACCAAAGGAAGAAAGATTTTATTTGGCTTTACACACAGTGATAGTCTAAAATTAGCATGTGGACAGCCAAAAGGACTGCTTCAGCTGAAAGACAGAGAAATACAATTATCGGCAAATTGCATCGGAGGTGATGAGCTTACAGATAATTTAAGCAGGAACAATAGTGACTTATGGAAATTAGAAGGGATAGCTGAGTCAAGTGTTTTAAAAACAACAGAGAACTTTTAAAAAGAAATTGTTTCCAATATTTTAGTTTGTTTAAGATGAAAGAACAAGTGAAAGGCCCATTGTAGCTTTGCTTTGTGTAGGAAAAGATTAAAAAAGCGACAAAAATTGAAAGAGAGCAAGTACAGGTGAAGCACCTTAGATTTCTATATTAACTCCAGTATTTACTCAGAATGTTGAGAAAGAGGAAGCTGCAGCTAAGATCAAGTCCAGAAGGGGAATGTTGACTATTCTTTGCTGGACAAGACTGTAAGGTACTTCAGAGATTTGTGTGGGAAGGGTGTTCAGTATTCATAAATGCAAGGTCAGGCAGTGGAGGGGAACATTTACATTGTATGACTTAAATGATGCACAGCTAGGAAGCCTACCTGGACATCCTAGTAGAAAGCTCAGCGGAAACCTCTGCTCAGGGCACAAGTATGATTTGCAAGTTTAGAAAGGCGCAATGTAGCAATAATTAGTTTCCTAATGTCTGTTGTGTAAAGCCATATGAAAGAGTATCCAGTACTAATTGCTTTATATCAAAAATATACATATGTTGAAGAATTGAAGGCAATTTAAAGGATAATAATGGGAACTCTGTTATAAGATGTTGAAGGTGGTATATGGGAATATACAAAAAGGTGAATGGTGTAAAGAAAAATCAAGTAGTTTCCTTGTCTCTTTCCCCAAGAAAAAAGGGGTGGATGCCCATTGCGTTTATTTGTGATAAATGCAAAACTCAAAGGAGGAGACTATCTCAAGCGTGATTTCTTCTTCTTTGGGAAAAAGAAGTGTTGTTGAGGCCATGAAAATATAATAAATTCTCTGTTAGGTCAGTGCTGGTCATCTCACCCAGCATTGTATGGCAATAAAACACTGCTTGAAGAAGAGCATGTATCAACTGACCAATGTTAGATATTTACATCCTCATAATTTCTACATCCAGAACTACTGTGTTAGGGATGTTAGAAGACACTATTGGTATTTTAGTGTGCTATCCCTTCATAACATAAATTAATTTTTAATATGATGACACTGTTTACATCCCAAAGTGCTGCGGAGATTCTGAGAGGACACCACCAGCTGTATAAACATATATATATATTTTTATATGCTTTAACCAATCTCCTACACTAGTTTTCACAAGTGTCTAGTCAAAGTATCACAGGATTTGGTGAACAAAGTTCTGCATCTACTGCATTCATTATTTTTGAGCAGCTCCTCATTCTTCTCTGTGCAGACTGAGGAGCCTCAGCCTTTGAGTCCCTCCTTGGAAGGCAGCTCCTCCTGCACCTGATTCCCCTCAGTTGCCCTTCTCTGTACCTTCTCCAGCTCCATTCACTGAGTTGACCATGGCTGCACATTGCACTCTGTTCGCCAGGCTCAATATCCTAGCAAAGTGGCTAGGATATTCTCTCTGTGGCTCTCCACAGACCTTCTAGCAATGCTCACCATTTAGTTTGTGACCTCTCTGGCTCCACTGCACAGCAAGGGGATCACTGCAGAACTGTCAGCAGTGGTTCCAAGATCTCTACCCTTAACTGGAATGAGAAGGTCCAGCATTAAGTTATAGTGCCTAGGTGCACAACCACGTTTATCTTCACTGAAGCTTTTTGGTCATCTTTTTACCTGCTGTTTCAACTTTGTGAAGTCCTTTTGTAGTTCTTCTTTGTTACTGCAGCATTTGATTCCAGAAAGACTTGGTTTTCTCTTCCTACTCTCTTTTCTAGGTCATTTCTCTAATTTCCTGCTTTTCGGCTTCAGCTGAGATTTTTCCCCCTTTTTTTTTTTTTTTAATGTTGCTTTCATAATATCTAGAAAATCCAAGATTTTTTTCATATTTCTCTCCCCCTTGTTAATTGTAATAAACCCTCAGCAGCAGTTTTTAAAGGGCTGCTGTTGTGTCTGTACATGAGGCCCAGGAAGCTTAGTTGGGATTACATCCCTTTCTAGTCTATTCACTGTAGAGCTCTCTCCCCTGGGAAGCTTAGCCTCGGGCTTTTATGACACTGATACAGTACTATGTGATAGAAGGGGAATATTCTCCCTTAACGTTAATCCAGCTGCAATGATAGAGGAGCCTGTGTGGGTGTTTGCAGCAGAGCCCAGTGCATCGGAGTTTCTGGAGTTCACTGACTTCCTTTCTGTCTGTTTTGCACTTGAATCTTCCATACTTACGAGCATTTCTCTTTACGAACCCTCTGAAATAGGACCAACTGCACAGTGTGGGCAGTCCACAGCTTTCCTCCAGGTGATACAGTTCAATCTGTTAGTTTCAAACACATTTTTCATCATCGCTTTCTTTGTAATTCTCTGCTGGTGTGATGTTTTAACATGTTAAATAGTAATTTTCTGTTTGTTCTCATCATTCCTGCACGGTCCCTGACCCAAAAAAATAAAATCATTTAAAGTATCTGGAAGTTATCTACCCTTACTCTATGATGTCTTTGTATTGAAAAGGAAACAAAAGGAACCTTTTTGTGTTAAAAGGTGTAAAGGCACAAAAGTATTTTAATAAGTGAACCCACTATTTTTTTTTAGTTTTTCCACAAACTACTTAACCATTTTTAAATGTTTGTTTTGTTACAAGTCAGTCTTCCTGAATATCATGGATAGACATACATTGCTCCTGAAAAAACTTCCTATTTATGTGACTGGACTGTGTGCAATACCCGTACTGTTTTCAAGCGCACTTACTCAGAAATACTGAGCCACACTTGCTGTCAGTTACATCAGTGCAATTTAGAAAAAACAAGAAAAAATCACTTGCATACTTTGGTTTTGCACTGATATAAATGAAAAATCTCTCCCTGCAAGGCTTTGACATCTGAAATGAGCGCTCAGTGAATATTGAGCTTATAATTAAATTCCATGCTTGTATCAGAGCGCTTCAGGTTCCTGTGCATTCAGGTAAGCCATCACCTGCTGATGTCAGAAGTATTTCCAAACACAAAAAGGTTTTCACAGATCAGTGAGACAGTAGCCTGATCCCAAGCCTCTTGATAGAAATGTGAATGTGCATGTTCTCTTTTCATGACGGTCTAAAAGGAAAGAAGTAATTGTTGGATATTTCATTGTAAGCGATTTCTTGGGAATGGTTACCAATACTTAAGTTTATTGATGAACCTTCCAAGGCACCAAAAGGAGTTTTTAACATTATTTTTCTTCCAAAACTTATAGGTAACTTTGAAAAGTGTGAGCTTCTGCTCAAAGATATTTTCAAAGGGATTTTTTTTCTCTAATCCTTACTGAAGTCAATACAAGTTTTATTGGTCTCTATAGTGAGGAATGTTTTCATGTTAATCATTTATTTTAAGCAGGTTTTGACAGTTGCACAGAAACAGTAAAATTGAAAAGCAGGCTACACTGGGATTACACACTGAATCCCGCTGTTTCCTTGCATGTGCATACAATTTTGGTACTCCATGGAAAAGTCTATCTGTGGTCACTATCTCACTTGACAGCTTTATAAATTTGAGAATTCCTTCAATTCAATTTCTTTTTCATGACAGATGCAGAAAAGAAAGGCCTATCCTATCTTTGAAGCTATTTCTCCTCCTTCCTAAAAGCTCACAGAGCTATTGATCATGGCATTTGAACGCAGAACTATGAGGCAATTATCTCAGTAATAGCCTCAGCAAAAATCATGGGGTTTTCCTTTTATAAATGGTACTTTCAGTGTTGATGTAGCTGAGAGTGAAGTAAGAACTATGGAGTCCAAAGCAGTATCAGGTCAAGGATGATCTTTCATTTTTACCTCCTCCTATCCACCAGCAATTCCATAAATCTCAGAACCTTTTAAATTTGGAGACCAAATTAGTTTGTCTGAAGCAAGGCCTTTGAAATCAGTTGGACTGATCATGTGCGTGTAATTTGTTGATGTGCTCCTACACATTTGAGTTACGACTATTTCCTTGATTCTTTAATCTGTGAAAATGTGAGATGGTGAGCAATCCAGATTGGAGAAGTACGTTTGATTAAAGTGACTGTCTTTGGTTTGAGACTGTTGTTCAGTACAGCGTTGCAGGTACTCATTCACGTTCACTATTTGCACTTGTTCTAAGCGATTGATTTATAATCTGCTATGGCTTTGCAGAGAATAGCTCCTGGTATTTGTGTACGCAGAACTGAGGCCAGTCCTTCGTGTGAATGAGCTCAGGCTACTGAACATGACCCCCAGGTAGAGTGGTGCTCCATCTCTTCACTGAACACAAAACAAATCTTTGTTAAAAAATTATTTTTCTAAATACTAAGGAGAAATTTTCATTATGAACTGCATCCATATAGACAACAAGAAGATAGGCCTTTCTGGTGAGGACCAGACTTGTTTGTAGGTTTGAAGAAAGTTGAGTTTTCTCATAAAATACTGCTGATAAAAATGTGATTTTTACAACAGCGATCCTTGGAATGGTTGCCTTAATTATTTTTCATCCCCACAAGGACTAATATTTGAAGTTGTTATTTTGTTTTCATCATTTTAGCAATTAAAAATAAGCAGTCGTCATAGTTGTTCAGCAAATAATGCATCCTTTCTATAGGTAGTCACTCAAGTATTCCTGTGACCACTGGTGTAAAGGTAAAAATGATGGTGCCGTCAGCATGATAACTAACAGTATGAGAACAAAGTAATCTCTCCTGTTCTATGCATTCAATACTTACTGACAAAGTTGAAGTAAAATTGTTGATGTAATACCTAACCTAACCTGAACATAGTATGCAAGCAACTCCAAGGGTAAGTGGTGACAGAATCCTACTTGTCATGTTCTGTTGAGTGCGCAGAGCATAGAAAACAGTATGTCAGTATTTATAATGCTGTATTTCAAAGAAAAACTGTGATGTCAATTAAAGTTTTCATCTTAGTATTTTTTATCCAAAGAACTGTTTAAGCTGGATGTGCCCAAGGCTTCCTAATTCTTTGATCACAGAATTCTCGTATTTGTTTACCATGTATTCTAGTTCTTCCTTGTGTTCCTCATAGGAAAATGTATGTAGGTAGCCTTAGTGCGCAGTAACAGTTTTTTTCCTGGATTCGAAGTGACTATGGGTAATTCATTACATTTGGTTATATCCTGAAACACAAATGCCTTTTTCTAAGGTCTGTAGAAAGCAATTATAAAGCTGGTAACTTTGAACTATTGAACTGCATGCCCCAGTGCTGTTGGCAACGCTAAAAATGGGAATATTAGATTAAATTTTTTCAAGCAGAAAGTTCTAATAACTCAAGTTATAATATTCATTAACTTCTATTTACACCATTTTAATCTGAATCCACATTGTATGTTTATTTTTTTCAGAAAACCATTAAAGCCTCAGCCAAATGCGTATTTCACAGTATATGCTAATTTAGATTTGGTATAAATTATGGTTGAATTATCAAAGGTGGCACACTACTGCACAGCTTGAGGGTTTTAATTTGAAGGGCTGGGGCATAAGTGCTACAGTAGCTTATTCCTATAGTGGGTTAGCAATTACAGTGCTGTGTGCTGTAAGTGCACAAAAGCTGACGCAGGTCTACCAGGGCTGAGTTGAACAGGTAAAAATGACAGTGTGGTGAGGCATCCAAGCCTTGCTTGGGCTATTTGAGGTTTGTATGAGGAGATGGCTGCCCTTGCAGTGAGACCTGGAGATGCTTTCCCTTATTAATCAGTAGGTTTGACAGTCAAATGTCGGCCATGTTTCTCTGAGAGCTCTATGAAGAAAAAGTGGGGGGATTATGTCGATGGAGAAAATCAGTAGGAGAAGCTATTCGAAATGATGGTTTAAGATTTACTTCAGTAAGTTCTGCTAAACTTCTTAAGTTGTTGGCTCCTGTGACCAATCTCCTTTCTGTTCAATGCAAAATGCTCAAATCTGTCCTGGAATGAGTTAAAACCTTTCTGACTGCCAAGGCTTTGGGCATGGTGCCTGGCAGGAAACTCTCTCTGCTCAGGAACTGATAACAGTGCAGGATTTGCAAAAGAGAAGACAAAAGACTTAAATGCTGCTTTCTTGGCATTCTTTAAGGGAAAACAGTGGGAAAGAAGAACAGCACTGCAGATGTGAACAGAGATGAGGGTGTCCAGGTTAAGCTTGCAGCTTCTTTATTAACACAGGAGCGCGGAAGCTGATGTGTATATATTGCATAGCTGCATGAAAAGAGTGAGTATGATGGTACTAAGATGTAATCTTATTAATTTTCCTTTCTTAATAGGTTTGTTAGAACATGACTCAATGCTTTTGCTTGGCTACGCAACACTGGTATTGCCATGGCTTAGGTTGTTCGCAGTAATGGAGATTCATGTGGGATAAAGTAAATGAAGCTGCTTTTCATTGCCATTGTAATTACTGAAAAGGTTTTTCAAAGTCAGGACTGACTATCAGTGCCACAGATCAGCACGCCCCTAAAAAGTGATCAAAGAGCAGTGGCCTCCAGAATGCACCTTATCGTGCCTGTCCAAAGTGATGCTCTAATAATTGCTAATAAAAATAAGTAATAAAAGTATGGAATTTATATTAGTAAGGCTCTTGCTCAATAATGGTATTACAACATACTGTGATTTCTCCATGCTACCTTTTGAATTTCTGTTTCTCTCCTGGCTTTAGTGAGTATGGCTGCTGTGATCACAGCTGCAGCCATTTCACTGTATAGGTGCTCTTGTTCTGGTTGTGGCAGCATTTCAGATTCCTTGCATGCAAGGATTGGCTTTAAGGATTCCTTCAAATTTCAGATGATATGGTTGTCTTGCTTTTATGCATCACAGGCTGTGCTTTCATCATCATGCATGACTGCACTGATAGGAGCAATTCTGATTTTGGCAGTGCTATCTAAAAAAAAAAAAAAAAAAAAAAACACAACAGAAAAAGGCATTTATTAACAGCCTGGCTGGATTTTTCTACACATTTGTTCACCTGGCTTCCAGATTAAGATGCACCTTTTAATGTGAAAAGTTTCAGTTGTAATTTTTATTCACCTTTTAGGTGCTATGGTAAATCTTTCTTGCTTCCATTTCAAGTAGAAAACACTATTTTTGCATGTCTATGGTTCTTGAGCAACTGCAGTGTTTGTGGCAGTTCTACTCCCGTTCTAATATATTGTGATGTGATATTTCTGTGTGTGAAAGCACTCACAGGTCACTTGTCTAATTAACATCTACACATCAAGGTCTGGTGAGTACTTTCTTCTTTGATGCCCTGAGTATTCTGTTCAATTTTTATTTTAAGTCATTGTTTGATTTTGGGTTTGGCCCCATTAAGACTGCGTCCTTTGGTAAATCATCTCCATCTGTGAAAGCAATCTTTTAGTATCAAATACAGTCATGTTACTTGCACATTAATTGCCTCAGTAGATCCCTGATTTCCTTTATAAGCTGTTATATTTATTTTATTTTATTTTATTTTTTTGCAATGAGGTACTTTTGCTATAGGACGTGATAGGTTTCAAAACAGCACTGTAGCTGTCTATTTTTCTACCCAATGCATCCTGGAAAAAAAGCTATCTGGCTGCAGCCTGCTTGCTTGCATCTGCACTGCCAGTGACCAACTGCCTTAATTCAACCTTGATTCATAGGAGATTTCTTGACTTATTACTGAAGCCATCAGTGGATTGTCTTTGTCCACTGTTTTTATTCTTTAACACTACATATTATCATAAACTAGACTGCCAGTAGTAATAGAAATAGATACTGAAGGAACATCCCAGTGCTTGTTTCAAAAGCCCCAAACTGCTCTAAGTCACTTTGCCGAGAAGGGGCAGTCATTTATTTTTATAGCAATCTTCTGGAGATGTTGCATTTCACTCTTGCATAGGCAAGAAGACTGTTGCATCTTGTCATAAGGGCAGCCTGGATCAAACCTTATTTTTGTTTCTAACTCTAAGTTAAAAGATTGTGATGTGACTTCAGAAGCGATGTCTGTAAATTGCCTGAGAAAATGTATGAAAGATGGACATGATAGAAACCATAGGAGAGCACCTGTGGAAGGCAAAGGTAAATACTAGTAGGTACTTATTGTTGGTGCTCCAAGTTTGCTCCCTCCAAGCTGTTGTGAGGGAAAAGTTCCTGGAATAAAACAGTTGAGATTTATAACATAGAAAATGTAAATAGCACAAAGTCCTGCAATAACCACCAATGACTTTTGTTGCATCCTTTAAGGTGGGGACACATTGTAAGAAAGAGGTAATAAAAAGAATATTAGAGGGTAAACTCTGTTCTCGTGCTGTACAAGTTAGCTTATAACATTTAAGTTATACTTTACATTTTGAAGGCATATGAAAATATGAAGTGCTACCTGTATCGCCGTGTATATTATATATACTTATATATTACGTAATTTATATAGGTAGGATCTCCTCAAGTTCAGATACTTCTTTCTGGATAGATTGCTCTTCTGTTTAAGCGCTTGTGCATAATGTGACTTATACCCTGTGTGTATACCCCGTGTATCTTCAGAACGACTACCTTGCTGCCTCTCTCACTTTTTCATTCTGGCATTTTTGAGGTACATATGCCCAGATTTGAGCTAGTTTACACTGGGAAATCATAAAATGAACGGCAGATGCACGTGTCCCTTCATTCCTTCCTCTCATTACTTTTATAATTAGATCCCTAAATACTTTTGTGTGAGTCACAAATATTTGTGATAATTTTCATGCATACAAACCTCTTCCTCATTGATTTCAGAATCTTAGTTTTACAGTGAGAGAAAAGGCAGTCCTCTTGACCAGTAATGTATATTGAGTCTGTTGTATGGTCATGTAGCTCAACTGTATGATTGACTCCATATACTGTTGAGCCACTGAGTTTAAGAATTTAGGATTTAAGATTGAAGCCGCCATATTACTATTGTGTTCAGTTCTAGTGCTGCTCTGTTTTGCCCTTTTTGTATTGAATTTCATTTTTTTTCATTTGATTGTCTCATTTCTTAAGTTGGTCACCAATGCTAAGATGATTCAACTTAATTTTTACTATCAGGAATTGTTGGGAGAACAAAACAAAGTATAAGAATTGTTCTGCCTTGAAACTCTACTCATACTCAGAACCAAATGATTTGGTCACATCTCATTAAAGCTGTGGTTGTACAATAAAGTTGCAAGATACTCCAGTAAGTAGGAAGGACATCACTTAGTAAAATATTGTTCTAATTGCTCTTTACTTCCACTGCCAAAAGAGGTTGTTTCTTCCTCTTTAGTGGTAACCTAGAGTGGGAACTCAGCAACAGAAGCTGATAATATATTGTATTTTAACATAAATATACCAGATACTGATAGATTGTTTCTGGGAATAAAGCACTTCTCATTTCTGAACTATCTGACAATTGACTGTGCTTATAAGAAGCAAAATACTTTGTGTTTAAAAGTTGAGTCTGTCATGTAGCTGTGAAATTGCACAGCCAACTTGGTGCTCCAGGGAAAAAAAAAAAAAAAGTAAAAAAAAAAAAATCTTCTGTAAATGCAGAATGCTGTTCCTGCTGCTTTACCTTCACAGTATTTGTAAGTTGAATAGTGTTGTTTTGAAGAATGATTTGTATCTATGGGATGAATTCCACTGATGCAGGAGATAATGATAACAATAAGTACTTTATTATATGCTCTCAACCAATAAGCCTCTTTTTTGAAGGCCACTGCATAGCAAAATGGCTGTGGTGAAGCACACCTTTTAGCCTGAATGTTGTGTTAGACTTCTACATATACGTGAACACTCTGAGGCATGACATTTGTTTTGTGCTGTGTGACATCAGTGACCTCAAGTCTAACTGAGTGTCTGTGTTAAGTATACATTTAAAACTCATTAAGCATGATCTTAAAGGCTTACCAGGCAACAGCAGAGCAATGAGAAAGGTGTGTGATGCTGTGGTTCATTGAGTCCTAATTGTTTCAAACTGTTATTGATCAGACAAAATAAGACTACTCTGGTTCTGTTAATAAATATTGGAGACTATGGGTTCAGTTGTTAAACAAGCTCTTGAAATGATTCCAGTTAAGTGCAGCTAGAAGAGTAAGAAAAGAATTAGGCTGAAAATAACTTAGATAACTGAATGATTTCCAATGTGATGGCAAAAGAAAGAATCATCTTGGGGAGCTGGAAGGAATGACAATGGGAATCTGACCTTTCAAAGGAATTTGTCAGCATAGCTCCACTGATTTCAGTGATGTTCAGTCCGTTCTCCATCAGTTCCAGGTAGAGATTTTTCAGCAGTTGTAAACACAGTTGTTAAAACACTTTTTTCATTTTCCTGGTTAATTATCATCTTTTTTTGTGTGCGTGTGTGTTGCTGTAAATCAAGTAAGTGCAGGTTGGCTTACATCTAACCCTTTAGGTTGGTGTCTCAGGGATGTGTTTTCATATATTCATGGTTTTGCATGTTAATGTTCCTTTAATTTTATATTATTTTTGGATAATTGCTTCTTGAATAATTAAAACATACTCTGTCATATTCTTCTTTGACCAATGGATTAGTTCTGCAAAATTTTTGCATTGATGTGTGACCAAGAATAGGACAGTAATACTGTGGTGTGTGTGGGGGGCAAGCTGTGTGTATGTGTGGAAATGTCCAACATTAGCATTAAGTAGGCTTCCACTGTTAAAAATGACACCGCCAAAATTTCTGTGGGGGCTTCTTTAGCCACCGACTTCCTTATGCATGAGGTATCTCATACGATTAATTAATGCTGAATCCTTGTACTTGTGGGAAAGAGAGAGTCTCATTATGAAGGCTTACAATATTACTCCAAGGAAACTAACTTCTTGATTTAGATACCAGAAAAAAGGAAGTCGTGCCAGTAGTTTGATGGGAGAAGCTGGGAGAAAGTGTGATAAGGACACTGGAGCATGTGATAGTGAAGGAGAATCTGAGAGAACCTAAAGAGAATATCTTGATCCTGATTTCCTTCACCTAATAGGAGGGACGTAGAGAAGATGGAGCCAGGCTTGTGTTGGAGGTGCTCAGGCAACAAACAAAAGTTGGAAAATGGGAAATTATTTTTTACCCTCGGGTGTGGTTGGCCCTGGAATGGACTTCTTGTAGAGGTTGTGGAGTCTCCATCCTTGGAGATCTTCAGACTTGATTAGGCATGGTTCCCGCAGCCTGCTCTAGTTGGATCTTACCATGGGTGGCCATTGGACATCTAACCTAAATCATTCTGTGCTCCTATGAAGTGCAGTGGCGCAGGCAAATAAAGCTTTGCTATTGAATTGCTATTTTTTTTTCTTTCAGAATTTTTTTTAATTAATATTGTGGTCTTCACTGTACTCTGTTATAAGTTGAATCCATCTTTTGAACCAGTGTTTGTATTTCATTCTAAAGTGCTTGTTAAATCCAAAGGATTAATGTTTGGGGGTTTAATACTCTCTATTTTAGCTGAGGTCAGTAAATCTGTCTGTGGACTGATGAAGTGTTTGAGTGCTAGCTATTTTGGGATAGACAGAATGAAGGAAGCACCAAATCTTTTTTTTTTTTTTT
>WBMW01000797.1:1224441-1243333 GCA_013396635.1 Penelope pileata
TTTCCCCTTTAGTATTGAGGAAGTATTGAAGGTGTTAAATGGGCGATGCAAAATTATAACAGGATTATTGAGATAATCCACTGCCAATATGAACAAGAACTATCACCCTAATGAAGTCTGGAAGTGATTCTAGTTGAGGAAAAATGAACTAATACCAGCAAGCTTTTTGCTATAACAGTTGTCTTACAAACAAGATGACATGAACTTCATTAGAGAGAGAACTAGCGCAGGAATATTTTTATGCACATAAAATTCCCCACATAGCAGTTATAGCCAAAAGCCAAAAATGCAGCAATGTGCAAGTTACATTACCTCATAAAGTACTTCTTCAAATTGTCAGCATGCCAGGTCCTGCAGCCATTACTGAGTTGGGGGATGAAAATAGCAATTTTTTGTGACTTAATTTTAATAATAGGAAAATCAAATAAAGGTGGGGAAACAAATACAGAATCAAGGCAAACAAGCACAATTGAGCATGTGTTCAGATGTCTTCTGACCATTATTTCAAAATTATTCTATTTGGACGCTGTGTTTTTTATAAACTCATTTCCATAATGTTGGGATTAGTCAACAACAGATTCCTCAATGGTAATTATGAGCTGTAATGCATTAATGGATCCTTTGTTGGCTACGATTAATTGAGAATCGAGTATTGTCATTGCACGTCTTTTTAGAGTGAAAAGTATTTTTTTTACTATTTTTATTTTTATTTTTTACAGACATTGTGGTATTTGAAAAGCGCTTGCTTTATTTTTGTGACTAGGATTTTTGTCAGTTTCCTTGACTTGTTATGTATTTGCCTTAGTTGTCTGGTGCATAATTGCAGAGTGCAGATGAAGTGAATATGTTCACTGATGTAACGACTACAAACTCATACCAATGTAAAGCTTGCATTGGTTGAAAATTAGAGGAAAAGCTATTTTAAGCTTTTTTGCCTTTTTTTTTTTTTTGGTATTAGAGCTGTTTTGTTTATTTCAGCGTAGTTTCGATTGCTAGTCTTTCAAACGGCAATTGTTGCTGATTACTGACATTAAATACTACCTTCAGAAAATGAGATTTTTTCTCTGTAAAGTACAAGCATGATGCTTAAAAAGTAATAATCACACAGATCAAGAAGGAAAAGTGGATATTTTTTCTCCCAGCATAAAACCATAGAAAAATAATGGCTTCATACTCTGAACTCAAAAATCAGCACTCAGATGAGTAGGAAACTTTCCCATTCATTTGTACTCAAATGGTGTCAATCTTATCTAATTTTAAAGATTTATTGAACAAACAATACAACTGTTGGTAGACAGACAGGAAACTTGAGTATTTTAAATAGGAGATACAATTTTATCTGGTCTTACAATGAACAAGCTATTTTTAACAGAGTTTAATTTAAAGACTTTCTGTAATTGTGCTGGCTGCTTTCATCAACAGGGATGCGATCGAATTTGGGAGCTCCAGAACTTAAAAAGTAGCATTAGTGCAGAGATTGAAATAGAGTTTCATTATATTTATTTTATTATCAGTGCTACAACATCTTCTTTCGGAGGGTTGTGAGCCTTTTGCAAAGCCCCTTCATTAATTGCAACAAGGCTGAATAAGCTGATTGCTTTTCTGGAGTTAAGGTGGAAGCTGATTTCCACTGCTTGCTCCGTTTTGACTACCTAGTTTCATTTCCCAACTGTTTAATTCTAGACTTTGCACTTTACTGAGAGGCAGATGAAAAATATATATATTTGTTCACAGCAGATGAATCTGAAATTAAATACACAGAAGCTAGGGGATTCACCTAACCTAGCTGTAGGTGTTTACATGCTAGATATCTCTGGCTGTCTAAATGTTCTAGCTGATGGCAAGATGCGAGCAACTTTATTGTGTGGATTATTTTAAATGTCTGCTTTCAATTGGCTCCTTTTTTATTTTCCTATTTTAGTGTTTTCAAAATAGCTACTGTTGTATAAGAGGACAACATTTAAATAGTACGACTTTTATGAGTTAGCTGCAAAAGTAGAAGCATATATATATAAGCTAGTTGAAAGGACTATGGAGAAATATGATGAAAACAGAAAATATTTTGAGCAAGCATGCATATGCTGGCTTGAAATGCTTTGAAACAGAATAAAGCAGTAAATGATAATAAAACCCTGTCACTGCACTGAACTTGTTGAGAAATTCCATTAACAACGAAAATTTTAAATAAAAAGATAAAGCTTAAAAATGGGAAGGAAACTTCTGAAGACAGTTTGTGGGTTTATTAAAGTTCAATCATGAACTAATTAATATAAGAAAGGTACAAGCTGTTTTTATTTTATTTGATAAAACATCTAGCATTATGTTCACCCTCAGGGCACAATAGCATGACAGACTGCTTTGTTCACCATAAAGCTTGCTTTTTCTCTCTGCTTTTACAACCTGCGATTAAAATACTTGCAGCGCTAGCCTGGTTCTGGGGTGTTTTGATTTTTTTTTTTTTTTTGTTTGTTACTTTAATAAAATCAGTTTAAAACAGCTAGCAGTATAATTCGAAGGCTGCTTCCATCCATGAAGCAGAAATACAAACAACACATTCAATTCTTAAAATCAGTACTTTGGAGGTAAAATAACTCTTAGTAATGGTAGATTTCACAAACTAAAGTTTAATTAGACTAAATAAGGAAACTGGATTAAAAATTTGGATATAGATATTAGTTTTTCAAATGTCCATCCCATTATTTTTTTTTTCCTCTGGAAGAAAAAGATTTAAGTAATACATCCTCTCCCACCTAGCATTAATTTTTGCTATTAATTGTTTGCAGCACATTTTTAACACAAGTTTGTTTCATTCTCTTCTAAAAACGTAATTTAATTACATATTTTGTATGGAGCATGAGCAAAAACAAAGATCTTTTGTAATTCTTAAAAGGAATAAGGAAGAGAGGAAGAAGAAAAATTTTGATGAGCAGTAATTACCAAATCATAGGTGTTTTTCCACAGGGGATGCATTTACTAGATGGGGAACCTGTTTCATCTACAGGGACTTAAAATTCCACAGGGACAGAAGATTTTAGCAACAACTCTGACAAGCTTAGTGAATAAAGAATTTAAGAAAAGTCAATGTTGTTAGAATTTTTGTGTTAGGTAGAAACTTCTTTCCCCAGTGACTAAATAAAGATTGCCACTGATGGTAGTTTCACCTGCACATGTGATAGTGAAGAACACTGCTCATCTCAATTTTCAGCTCCCTATTTCCCCCATGAAAGGAAGTCATAATTCTTTGCCTGAAGGTAATACAGCTCAGATCTATCACAATGTTCTTTGTCCTAGGGTATGTCCACTGATGAGCTGCATATCCTGAAATGCTGATTTCTTGTATTTAAAAGAGACCTGTACTTAAAATGAGTCTTAATTTCCTGTGTACAATGACCATCCTAGCCTAGAGTGTGTTTCTCACCTGTTTTCTCATGGCAGAATTGCTTCTTTTTATTCTTGTACTGCAGGCTACAAAGTAGATGTAGTTTCTTCCTTGGTCTATAAATAGAACCAGTGAGTATTGATGTTCTGAGAAAAGAAACATAGCTAAGAGAAGGACATGTATGTTCATTTAATAATTTAAGGTGTAAGACAGTTTATGGTTGGGAATTGTAACTGTGGATATGAGAAAGATGACAATGATGGGTTCAACCCTTCGGTTTGAATTTTTACTTGCTGCTTAGTGTGTTGAAATAGTGTATATAAAACTGTAAGATATATTGTGGGGAAAAAATGGTATTTTTAAATAAATTAACATATTACTTCTAGACTACCAATGAGTTTTACATGCATATGGACCTATTAGCAAGATACGTAAAAGATTACATTTGCTCTGACATGGCAAACAATTTTATCGTTCATAATGTGACATAATCAAGGCAACAAATAGTTCAGAATTACTTTGTGCAAAAAAAAAAAATCAGCGCAGCAGTAAAGCATCTATTTGAGACTGCAAAGGAGACAATAGCAAGCATGTGCATTAAAATAATCTGATCAGAACAATACTGCAGATGGCTAATCTAGCAAGTGACATTTTGAGTGTGTAGGGTCAAAGATTAATAAATGAGATTGTTGCATAATAATCCAAACTGACAATATTTTTTTTAATTAAAACCTTATATTTATCTAAAAGGGATATGGAATGCATTTAGAGCTTGAATAGCTGCAGTGCTTCACGTCTATGGAATTCTTGATGTGATCTGCAGGCTACAGTGCCTATGTCTAAATTTTAAATATCAGTTTTCTGATAATAATAGAAAGCATAGTTATTTCTTACCAAAATTACATGGTACAAAGCATAAAATGTCAAGCTGAGCAAGAGTAGACTTTTTTCTGATTAAGGTAGATATATTCATTATTTCTTTACAGGCCTTCAGATCTTGATAAACTGGAGGTTTCGGAGATTTAAATTATGATTTAAATAATTTAGTTAGCCCTCTAATTTCTTTACCTATTCACTACAGATGAGCAAGTTGGAAGGGAGGAGAAAGACTAGGCAGCTGTAAGCTAAAATGTAATCTCTGCTCTAAGAGAGTGCGTGATAATTGACGTGCCAAAGTATTTTCATTTATGTTTCAAAAGAAGAGCAGAATTGTCTGTGTAGTTCTGCATAGATCAAATCTCATTCCTGATAATATACATAGATAGAAACAATTGCATTCCCAGTACTTGGGATAGTTTTGAAAGTAAGTTGTGTATGTTCCCAAGCAGAGTTAGACTAATGGGAAGTTTGTGTTCATAGTAGTTTAGGGTGGAATATAATTAGCAGATCATGTAATGATCTCCACGCCTGTTACTGCAGTCCCAAGAAGTTTAGATTTAAAAGAAATGCAAGCGTGTTAAAGACTGAAAATGCAAATATAACTAAATGGTCATCATGTGTTTTATCCAGTAGTGTGTTAGTGACTTTTGACTCTTATCTTGAGTATCAAAGTAAACCATGTTTGATTCAATTATTTTCTCAAGATAATGAAATGAATAAAAAGAAATCTGACTTTTTTTCCTTTGACCAGAGGGCATATGGACAGTACGAGGTTTCTTCTCTACTTGCTTTCTCATCCTCCTTCTTCCTGTATTTTCTACAAGAAATGTAAAGAGTTTTGCCAAGCGTATGCTGTTATACTTCCGAAGTATGTTTTCCTATTTATTCTTTTGTATCATGCAAATTAATGGTATCTTTTTCTTGAAAGGTAAGCTTAACTAGTTGCAAGTGTTCTCCAATTACTTAGTTTTCTGATAATCTCAACTCCAGAGCAGTAAAAAATGAGTAATTAGATAGTTGTCTTTTTCTCACACAAAGGAAACCCTCAAAGGTAAACTAAATAAAATAAACAACCAACAACATATAAACAAAACTTTTTCAAAATCATTCTTGAAATCCTTTAAGATTGAATTAGTGTCAAATCTACTATTCATTATTCAGGAGAGCATAATGCCTTGAAGACTGTGATCTCACTAAGCTCCTTAGTTAATGGAGGTACAGTTCAGCTTCAATATCACAATAGTAGGAAGAAAGTATAATTGTACACACTTCTCCTCCTTCCACAATCTCTTCCCAGGATTAGGAACACATCCTAGATAGTAACTTTTCCAGAGGAAATGTTGAAAAAAATGCTGCCAATCAGAATGCAGTGTAAACCGGTCTTGTTTCATTATTCACAGAATTGTAGGGGTTGAAAGGGACCTCTGGAGATCATCTAGTCCAACCCTGTAAAGCAGATTCCCTGTTACACAGGAAAGTGTCCAGGCAAATTTTGAGTATCTCCAGACAAGGAAACTCCACAATTTCTCTGGGCAGCCTGTTCCAGTGCTCTGTCATCTTCAAAGTAAAGAAGTTTTTCCTCATGTTTGTGTGGAAGTTTCTATGTTCCACTTTGTGCCCACTGGCCCTTGCTCTGTCACTGGACACCACCAAAGAGAGCATGGCCCCATCAACTCGACATCTTCCCTTTAGATGTTTATAAACATTGGTAATATTCCTCATCTTCTTTTCTCCAGGCTGAACAGTCCCATGTCTCTCAGTCTTTCTTCGTAAGTGAGGTGCTCCAGACCCCCAGTCATCTTTGTGGACATCTGCTAGACTCTTTCCAGTAGTTCCCTGCTGAGGAGCCCAGAACTGGACACAGTACTCCAGATGTGGCCTCACCAGTGCAGGGCAGAGGGGGAGGAGAACCCCCCTTGCCCTGCTAGCCACACTCTTTTTAATGCACGCCATGATACCATTGGCCTTCTTGGCCACAAGGACACACTGCTGGTTCATTGTTAGTGAGGTGACAAAATAGTAACACATTGAAATTGCTCTTTCTTTGAATATTCTGTTTGGAATGCAAGTTACAGTTGAGATTTTGCATGTATGAGTGTACCCATGTACGTAATATGCGCATATTGTTTATTGTATCAACTGTCTTCTATCTATGAGGTGTCTTACTGTGATCAAAGTTTGACTGGTGATTTTCTCACTTTGCCTATATGTGTTTGTTAAGCAATCCTTTCTACAAAGAAATGAATATGTATCAAAAAATAATGATGGTTTTATAAACTACTACAGTTTGCCAAGTAAGCAGAAATAAATGTAGGGAAAGATGGAAATATCTTCTCAATATGAACAATTCCATTCTGGGAAAGTAGAGGAAGACGTGTTGAGGGAGAAGGAAGAAGAGTTGCTGATTTTCATGCCTGACTAAGTAAATGTAAAGGGGAAAAAAAAAATCCTTGGATTCCAGTTTTTATGACTAGAATTGGCCAAACCTTATTTCTCTGTTAAAACCCATATAAAAGCTGTCAGGCTTTGTGTTTTGTGATGTATTTCTCTCCATCATTCCCCAGAAATGTGTGTTAAAGGAGATGTATGTGTCCATTCTGAGAACTGATGCTCTTCAACATTTCTATCTGCACAGCGTGCAGCCAAGATGTAACTTTTATAGACTTGTGTGAGTTTTGTTGACAGTGACCCCAGGTGACTCCTTCCATGGCTGGGTGCTGCTGGGACAGGAAGGTGCCCTCCAGGGAACTGAACTCGTTCAGAGGAAATGAGCTGATGTATCGCTCACAGAGGCACCAGGGGTGAGATTGGAGATTTAATTGGTCATGCCTTGAGTCATTTCTCAGTTTGCAAGAAGCTTCAGAAGGATAGTGGCAGAACCATTAACCACTTAATCCAGGAGACAGGCACGCCACAGATTTGGTAGCCTATCCATCTACATGAGCAAGATCTGTGTCTTGGAGATTTCTCTGACAACTCAAATTCTTCAACCAATCACTTGGGAAACCATCCAAACAAATAAGCCCTTTATTTATATACTTCAGATGCTTGCTATTTCATTTCTCTTCACTAATTCTTCAGGAGAAAAATGTGAAAAGCGGTGCTAATGTGTCCTATACATGTATGCCTTTTTATTTATTTATTTATTTTAAGAAAAGCCTCTGGAAAAAAAACTCAGCAAATACATCTCCTACATCACCATTTCTTAATAGCCAAATAATGATTTGTTATTAGAATGCACATGAACATGTTCAGCTCTTTTGGACATGTGTAACTCACTGACTAGTGTATCAAGTGACTACACAATTAAGAATCATAAATACAAATATGGAAGGGATTAAAAACTGGACAGGTTAGGTACATCTGTCATACACATAGCTGAGCATTTGGCATGAGTATTTGATAATATGTTGTTTGCCAAATTTTTTAGAGTATTAGCACCGCAGCTGTTACCTAAGGAAGTAGTTATCCATCCTCTGTGCTGCGAAAGATCTGTCTTCCCTAGGATGATGCTGGTAATTAACCCTGGGTGCTATTTCCACCACCCTCCCAACAGTCTCCAATACAGTCCAGTTTTTAGAAAAACATGCTCCTAGATAGGTATCTTTGCCTAACAGCAGTAAAGACAGACGATTCTCTTGTACATGGTGGTAAATCTGTTTTGGCCTGGACTGATTTAATGTATTTGTTAGTCTTGCACATGTTTTCTCACACATAGGGGGAGAACGGAAAGGATGCAGGCTGGAGTATGAACAAAGTGTTAGTAGTAATCATATTTTTTTTTCCTATAGTATCAATTCCCTGCACAGTTCTCTGCCATCAAAATAAGCATCAAATGATGAAAAATTTCCCAGTAATTATCTACATGAGTTCGCAAATATTTTCACTGGATGAGTTTGTATGCTGTGAAGCAGGCTGAACTCTCCAACTATAAGAAACTTTGTTTGTTTGTTTTTGAGGAGTTCTACTGTGTACTTTAATGTGGCCCCAGAGCTCTGCTCTGTCTGTTTTTAACCAAGCAGTGTGAATGAACCCTCCTGGAGCAGGAGCATCCTCCCCTGCTTCCCACTCCTTACTCTCTGCCCTCCAGGGCTTTGTGTGCCTGCTGGGCTGAGATTTTGTTGTCCTACAGCTGATGTGCCTCCTCGGCAGGAGCCCAGAGGGTGCCTGAGGCCTTGCATGGCAAAAAAAAAAAAAAAAAGAAGCAAGTCTGATTATTTTGTGGGCTGATTTTTTTCTTCTGCTGGCTCTCAAATTTCAGCATATTAGCTAAAGAAAGGACTTGACTGACTATGGCTGAGTGAAGGAACAGCTCCTAATAAGTCATATTTTGCACTCCTAGGATTGCTTGCTGCAAGCAGAAAGAGAAATGAAGGAAAACACTCAGATAAGACTGAATTGCTCATCCTGCTGGGAACAATTAGGACAGTTGGTGGCTTGTTCTGGCTTGCTCAGCTGACTGTTTTCCCCCAAAAGGCCATGTGGGAGGAAAGGGTAACAAGAATGCCTGGCAATCCAGCTCCTTTCCTGACAAGATTGTGACTTTGTGGTAAAAGGGAACCTGAGCAGAGATGAGAACTGCTCTTTATAGCTTGGAGTGCTGTGTTACGGAATTAGTGAAGCTGAAGATGGGTAACTTGAGAGGGCACAAAGTCAGGTTCTGAACAGGCTGTACCATTTGTGAGGTTATCTCAGCAAAAAACTGCACAGCTCGGTGCTAACTGCATAGATGGAGGTCAGTGTGCTGGCGGCATTTGTAGTGCTCTAGCTAGGACAATGCAAAGTTCTTGCTCAAATACTGTGCTCTTTGGTATCTTTTTAATGCAAAATATTCCTTCCTTGTAAGCAAGTATGTGCTTTGAACTTGTATTTTGTTGCTAATGTTGTAACAGAGACAAGTGCATATCACTGTCTGTCTATTTTATTTAATTATTGATCCTTTCAACTTTACAAGACTTAATTAGAATTTGCTGTATTGAATGAAACAAAAAAATTAAATTTGTTGAATTAGTAAATAACAGAGAATTAGTGGTAGTTTAGTGATTTAATTAACACAGCTTTATCCCAGCACACTAGTTAATGAAAGGCAAGCATAGGGCCATCTGGTACAGCTTCAGGAAATGTGGAAACATAGCTGCTTCACTTTGTACCTTCCTCTCATTTATTATTTGCGTTTTGATGAGTCCTCTGGTTCTATTCTTTCAGATGATTATTTACTTTCCTGGTGAAGTCCCTAAAATTCCGTAGAAACCTTTAGGATAAAATGCACTTTTTAATTGTAAGGTGTTATTAGTCTCTATTCTGCTTCACAAAACTGCTCAATATTCTAAAGTTAGAATGGTGCGATAAATATGATCTATCCAGAAGGCGAGTAGCCATCATTCCCATTCTAAGTAATTAAAAGCTGCACATCTTTAGTAAGCATTGGTCAAGCTTAATTTGCTCAGTCCAGTTATTTTTGCATGGCTCCAGGGGCTGGGAACTGTGGAATAATTGTTAGAAACAATACATTTCTTTTGAAAGTAAAAACTTCCACGTTGCCAACAAGTAAATAATGCAGGACACAGCATAATTTCAGGGAAATCTTTCCACAGGCATGCAGCATTCTGCATTCTTCTAGTTACAAAATTAGTTCTAAAATAAAATAAAATGGCTTTTGTGCAGTTGTTTTTCTTAGATAGGCTAATGAAAAAAAACAAGTTTTTGAGTTTCTTTAAAAATAATGTGGGGTACATGTTTTGCTTTTAAAATGCGTGGCCAGGGAATTTAGGTTTTTGAACTGCGGATGCTTGAAGTTTAACTTCAGAATGTCACTAAAAATGCATTGCCAAAAATTAACCAGTGATGGCTGAAGGTACCGAAGAAGAGAAGGGAATAATAATAATAATAATAATAATAATAATAATAATAATAATAATGAAGTAGTTGTTCCTACATCTGACTGAAAATAAGGGAAGGAAACATTCCCCTGAAGGATTTGCTTTTCCCAGTAAATATTTCTTTAAAATCCATGGCTGTCATGCTGTCTACTTGAGCAACTGACAAGCATAGTTCTTTATTATCACTTCAACAGTGTGAGGATGTGAATAGAACTGAAGGATAGTGAAAGAACTGAAAGATATTGATTTCTGTGCTTCATAACGATTTGTTTTGGCCATCAAAAGCTTCTCATTTGTATCGATGTACTACTTGTATCAATATGCTTCCTGTGATTATTCGGATGCTCATACATTTTCTTGAAGACCTGAGCAGAGAAAGAATTAGGATGGATGTAAATTATAGCTTTAGTGATTATGTAAGGTCTTAAATTTTTGGAATGAAAGTAGTCAGTGATTTCAGACCTTTGATATGGCATTGCTTCGGCTTCGAAAATTCTGTACAGCTTATGAATTTCAGCTGATATTAAGGACAGAACTACAAGGGCAGTTCTAAAAGTAACGCCTCCTATTTTATTATGTTGGCCCGCGATGTCAGAGGCAGATGGTGGTGGTATGGCAGTAGAGGTTGAACCTTCCCACTAATATCCTGTTCCATGTTGTTGCTGTGTGACAGATGGCAGCAGAGGGGCACTCTGACCCAATGGTGTCTGACATGGAAGTGTGGATGGAGCAAAGGCATGGCACTGAATTCCTCCCTGGGAAAAAAATGGCTCCCATGGACATTCATCGACACTTGCTGAATGTTTCTGGAGACCAAACAGCGGGTGTTGACACAGCAAGGCAGCGGGTGGTACGTTTCAGTAACAACGCAGTCATAGCAGCTGTGAAACTGTGTCACCTCCACTTGCGCAGGTTTTACAAGGGCAGCATGCAGGATCTTGTTCATTGCTAATGAAAATGCACAACTAAGGATGGTGACTATGTTGAAAAATAGCGTTTTGTAGCTGAGAATTTTCTCTATCAGATAGTGTTATTGTGCTCTTTGTATCTGTTATATTTTCTATGGGAATAAGTAGGAGGCATTACATTCGGAGCAAGTTGCATACAATGCTCTGTCCTCAAAGGAGGGACTTTTTTTTCCCACAGTTTACTTGGTGACATTGGAACAGTGGAGATGATGGCAGGTCTTCTGCACAACATCAATGCTGATTAAGTTTCCAAGGTTAAAATATGATTACGCGACTACTCTTGTTTCAGAACTGGGGTTTCACTTTGCTTGTTTTGCCTGGTTTTGTTCCTGATACTTCAGGTATGAGAAGATTAGTGGTAGGAGCAGAATGTTAACAGCGGTTTATTGTTTGGGGATCTTTTCATGTACACGTGTCATTTGCATCGTTGGAGGAGGGGTCTCATTTCAAATGTTTTAGCACGCTTTTGAAATAGATGTGTGGAGGTCAGAGAAGATGCTGAAGAATAGGACTGGTCACTGTGAAAGGATAATTGAACATCTCTGAGCTTTTTAGATCCAACCAGTCATGCTAGAGCTACTTATGTCTGAAAAAAGATGCTTCATTCAAAAACAACAACAACAACAACAAAACCCAAACCCACTAACCAAACAAAAATGTTACTGGATTCAGCTGGCTGAGTTCTTTGACAGCAGTTGAGCAATGATATCCAAGAAGGTATTTACCTGAGTTATATTATATGACACAACTTCTGAGCTATGAAGGCAGGTGAATTTCTAACTTGTGCTCAAGAGCATACTATTCCCTAACGTTAACTTCATTGGTGTCTTTTTCACTGTAAAATTCAGATTGGGAGGTGACTTTATGAAAGCCTAAATATAGCTTTAAAGCTTTTGCCTACTTGGTGGGAGGGAAACAGAAGTTATTTGCCTTTTGAGTCAGTGCTAATTATGTTTTCCCACGAAAACCTTTGACATCAACTTGGTTCTCCAATTAAGCAGTGCAACTGAAAAATTACTGTTTTCTACCCCAAAAAATCATTGACTTAGTTAAAATTAATAATAACAATAAATTGCTAATCATGTCCACATTCTTCTCCATGGGCTGTCTTTCTTACTTGTTACGTAGTATTGTTTGAAACAATCAGAACAGGTATAATCTGCAGATAGAGCTTTTCATCCAGAAGCACTTGATTATTTCATCTTTCTTATTTTTTTTTTATAGCTTAGTGCCCTTTAAAGAGAGTCGAGCTGGCCTAAGGCGGGCACAGTGGCTGTGTCTGTATTAACCACGCAGTATGACCCAGTGGGAGCAGCAGATGTTTGCAGCAAAGCAGTTGGTAGTGAGGATCTAACTTCACTGAATGGTTTTCTGTCATTAGCTGCTACCTGCTTCTGCAGACTGAATGCCTGTTGGAGGTTGGGTCTCATCAGACACCCACCTGGACTGAATTTTTGAGTAGTTTACCTTCATAGGAATCCACTCTGTATGTGCCATAGCCATTGACAAGCTGAACTGAAGCTTGATAAGCGATGAGATTTGAAGACTCACTTCTGATCTGCACTGAAATGCAAATATACTCAGAGAGATGTGCTCTGTGAGTCCATCTTGTGCATCCAACATCTAACGACCATTTAGTTAGTTGTATCAAGCTGAGAATTTGAAATAAAACCTCCCAGAACATACGTACTGTTGGTACTGAGTCCAAAACACCTACAGTTTCTCTGCAGTTCAGAGACAGGAAACTAAGATTTCGTTTGTCTCCATAGAAGAGTCAATGCACGTAATTTTGCATAATTGCATAGTCTGATTCAGGAAAGGCTCGAGCTTCTGCTGTGTTCATGCTTTGTTGTCTGCTATTATAGCAGGATGTGTGGGTCTTACTGCGGTATGCTAAGGGCCTTGCCTCTTCTCTCATTGAAGGTGAAGTAATACTCTGTGGAACTATAAAATGTGCACAGACTTTTACCCATGAATGGTAAATTATTTGGGATCAATGCTTTGAGTGCTTCCCAGAAGCCACATAATTTTCCTTGATAATCACTGTTTAACTGCCATGCTTCCCTACACAAATTTAATTTCAATTTTTTCCCCCTAGTTGTAGTAATTTCAAATGCGTGACTGCAATTAGCTAAAATGCTAACCATGAATTGAGTTTGACACTGTTCTTTCAGCACCATTTTTATCAAGAATTAAATATTTTTCATCCTTTCTGAAGCCTGAATTTAGTGTTTTAGCTAACCATCAATCAGAGGTTCAAGTCTGCTTTTCATTACCTTTCCAGTCATATTCTGTTAGACTTCTTTCACCATTTCAATATACGTGAGCCTGGCAGCTAGGCACTAAGTGATGCAACTCACATCTGTCATGTCTGGCTCATTCTTCCTCCTATCCCCAAGGTGATAATTGTATCATCTCTGTAGCATTTTGTTTTGTTGCCCTTTTTATTATTTTTATGTATATGCTCGTGTTAGAGCAGATGAAAAATGAATCGTTGGAAAGACTTTTCTTTTGTAGATGTGCATTTTATCCATGCTGTGGCCATGAACAAATGGAGTAGCAGGGAGTCTACGTCTCCCCTAGTTTTCTATGTCAGTAAAGAGAAGGTAAATCTACAGTGCATTTCATAGTAGAAATAACTTAGATTATGCCTAAACTGCAGTTTAGCAGTCAGCTTAATATGAGGGAAAATGAGTGTGCTGGTAAGGTAGGTATTTTGAATCAGCATGGATGTTCCTCATTCTTATATTGATATGGTTCTCTACAATTGCTTGGACAATGTGTTGGCTGCATAAAGTCAGACAATGTGAATACCCTTACTTTTCCTGCTGGAAAAAAAAATATCCAAAATTTTATCTTCTAGTGAGGTGTTTTCATTTCTTTACTACTTAGTTTTCATTTTCTTAATGCTTACTGGTAGCTTTCTTTTGTGGTCACAACATATAAACATAAACTCACAGGTAAAATCTCTGACCTGATGGCTTTGTCTCTGATATCTTTTTGTTTTCTTCATTATGAATGTTTGTGAATCTGTTCCTAAACATAGGAGAAAAAAGTGCCCTCCTTTCGATGAGTAAAATCACAAATATGAGCGTGGTTATTCACATCCAAACCTTTAGCAGATGTAAACTTCAGTAAATGTTTTTGTATTGAGAGAATATAAGCCAAAAGGAAGGACTAAATTCTGGAATTTCAGAATTATTATAATATAAAATATTCTATTGCATGTCTGTGGCTTTTAGAAAGTCTATAAGAAAAACTGAACTGGAAGATTTATATGGTCTGATAATGGCATATAGTTTTATGCAGAGAGAGGTCTTGCTACCATAAATTATTTGTACTCTATGAATAAGACAAGCCAGACAAGTGGTATAGAAAGAACTCTCTATGCAGATGTGAATCCACTTGGAAAGATCTTTTTAAAAAGACCAATGAGAACTGAAAGGTCTTTTCTGTGTACTAAAGCTGTAGCTACTTTCCAACAGTAATGGTTTACGCACACAGCTCTGTTTTTTATTATTTATTGGTATTAGAAGAGAAAAGAGAGTTGAAAGCTTCAGAAAGCATGTAGAAGGCATTTTTATCTTTTAAGGTAGATCACTTTCTCTCCTCAAAATACTGAATCTCTTCGCTAATCTTGAATGAGTAGGATATTGTTATTTTAACCTGATGTTCTGCTGGTACATACAATTTTCTATTGCAGAACACACTGAGTTTTTCCTTTCGCCATTTTGTGTCTGCAATGAGATCATATCTGAATACCTTCAGGTAAATTGAAGGAGAATTGGGAAGATACTTGTGACCCATCTTTGACTATTCAGTATTAGAATTAAAAAAAATGTTCAAGTCCTTTGTAAGAATAATGATTTAATACCAGGCTGGCAAGGAATGTTCCGTTTGCAGTTGTACAGGAGCAATCCTGTGTATGTTAGTAAAATTAACCTGGAAGAAAGTTATCTTACTGCTGGCTAAGGGCAAACCTGTCTGTCACTGCATTTGTACTGGAAATACGAATTACAAGCAAAATATAGACAGATAAATCTCGAATACAATGAACTATTTTTGAATGTTTCAATTACAAATGGAGAAGGTGATTTAAATCTACACGTAGTATTGACTTTATTTATACTGTGGTATCTACCTTTTTAAAAAAAAGTCAAAGAGGATAAAATCCTCATTAATGCTTTCAAAACAGATGTATGTATCTACATTAAGTTAAGTATCTTTAATCAAGAAATCCTGCTCCTTGGTAACATAAGACCTACTGTCTTTGCAGGCTTTGAGTATTCAATCTTTTCCTTGAATGCTAAGGCTAGATTCCAAGCTTATTTACACAAAATTAAGCACAATGGGCAAAGATTAATGAAGTAATTGGCTTTGGCATTTTTCTGAACCCAATTTTGACCAAAACCTTAAATTCAGCAAACGTCCATGTGTTCTGCAGGAGTCTTGTCCCTGACAATACTGTCTCTAACTAAGAATTAGCTTCATTCCTTGTTAAAAAGTACATTTATGTACCTCAAAGGGACCAACCTCCTGCTCAAATACTACTGTGGGTTATGGATTTAATCCTACACCCTTATGCATTTTGGGGCTAGATGTTAGAGATTAAATTGGATCAGACAAAACTCTGAAATGGAAATTATGGACTCACCTAAGGGAAACCACGCCCGTGTGAGTGTTATTGATACTTGAAACCAGTAACTGATTTTCTCCTCTAACTCAGTGCCATCTGAATTTTTAGACCCTTCCTTTATTATGTTCTTTGGACTAAACCACATTCCTAGATTTCATTTCTATGAAAGCATACTTGCTGTGGCACTGGTGGGATCATGCCTCCAAAGTCTTGGGTTTTCTAAAAAAGTTTGACCAGAAAGCTGTGGACTGCTGCTGTGTGTACTGTCATCTTGAACTAGGCATAGATTTACAGAATCTACAACATTTATTTTTCAACACTGATCACTTCAGTGGTTTCTCTTAACTGCGCTGTTTCCAGCCACCGCTGACTTCAGGGATCGCATTGCTGTTGTGTATACTTAGACATAACTAAGGAGTGATATGCGTTGTCCAGACTGATGTCCTGAGCAATCTCAAAGCTTGTCAGTATTTTTCTGTCAGTAAGAAATGCTTGAGATATATGTGATCTAATTTATGTTTTTCTCCGTCTTCCTTGAATGTGCGTGGTTGCACCTCACAATGAAGCCTGATCCAGAGAGTAATTAATTTCCCGTGTATGTCTTCATGGAGCACGTTGCTCAGTGAGCCACTCGTTCAAGGTGGGCTGCACAGCGTTTCTTTGTTCTCTCCTTCTGTGGGTGGCACTTCAATTTTAGCAGGAAAGAAAGGAGGACAATTTCCATATGTTGCCAAGAAAAGTCTGTGAGAAGTTAGCTGTACTTCAGAAATATGTCAATACTTTGGGTTGTTCTTTTTAAGTAATCAGTGAGCTGGGGGTTTATTTCTCTGTATCATAATTTCTACATTAATTTACCATGAGTTAGCATTCTGGTTTAGTTTGTTGCCACAAAACTTCCATGATTTGAGCTCAGTTCTATTGATCTCCCAAAATGGAGTGGAAGACCACTGCACTTGGTAACTGTGTACATCATCCTGTTTATTTCAGACATTAAGCTTTGTAACAACTGCTTGTGCCACCTCTTTGTCAACACTGTCAACCCTGTGAACAGTCAGAAATCTCAGTGGTTATTTTTAGTTGTGAAGTAAGGAGTGTCAGGTAACCAGGAGATTACAAATCTCTATTCTCATCATTTTGTTTGGGGAACACTTGAGAGTTCTATTTCTGGAGATACTTTTAGAAACTTGAAGTTTTTCATTTTAATGCATCTAATTCTTTTGAGTTGAGTTGTATGTTATTTTTAATGCCTAATCGTATGTCCGCCCCCATTCATTAGATAGTTGCCTTTTACATACTGAATAATATATTCAAACAGGTTTTTATGTGGAGTCAGGATTTGAAATGTTTATCAGACTAACATCTGAAATGTTTATCAGAGTCCAAGGTGCAAATGACAATGCCTCAAAAAGTCCTTAAGTGATAGTTAATAAATTAAAAAGAATTGTTAAGCAGTCATATTATTAACTCCCTAAGGAGTTAATGACCAGTAGCGTTTCTTGGTTATGTTTCCTGTCTCTCTGTTCAGGTGAGATAGTGGATATAGCTGTGCCCCTTAACACCTGGGTAGTTGTGCTGTTCATTTGTAACGGAAGCTACACTGGAAAAGTTTCAGTCCACCCAGAATAATAACAACATTTTAACCCCTTTTATCGATTGCTTCTGTTATATTACTTGGATAGTCGCTAACTGAAATAAAAATAATAATAAATAAAAGAAGTAGCATGTATTTGCTACGGACAGCTCTAGGTTCTCTCCTGATGTCTAATCTTAGCTCAACAGGATCAGTCTTCTTCTCTTCAGTTGTAAGATACCCCTGACCAAAGAGAAATTAAAAACAAATTCAGTAGAACATCACTCTGTTTACTATCTCAAGTCTCAGATGGGCTAAAAAGTCTTTTAAAATTTTCCCAATTCAAAGGACAAAATAAATCACTAACTAAAGAAGATATGAAGCACTTTAACTCAGACTCTGGGGAGTGTTTGACCTTTAAAGTTTCTCAAATTCTGTCACAACCTTCCCTTCTCAACCGTAACACTGAAAAAAAAATAAGACTGAATGTGTTACAGACAAATAGCTTCATCTCCATAGCTGGGGCCTTACACGGCCATGCCACATCTCATGTAACTTACATGACTCACGATCTTCTTGCCTATGTTAGCATGCAAATTTCAGATGAAGATTTCTGATTTGTGGGGAGAAGGAAAAAAGTAACAAAATTGCCAACAGCAAAGTGCCTGTTTAGATATTGTGGGAGCTGCCATTCCTGCAGCAGTCCCAGCACCAGAGATGTTGTAAGGCTATGTGTGTTGTTATACTGGAGTAACAAAGGTTGAGTCATCTTTACTTTTCAGCATGTTTTTGGACTATTTGTATGTTATAAAATACTTATCATCCAAAATTATTTACTGTAGCTATGCAATTAAGTCACTATGACTCATGAACGGCTTCTTGCTGATTTTAGTAGAAGGAATTCAGCTATGTGTGGGTCACCTACTGTTTTCTTCTTCTCCGTTGACAGGTATAAATTAACCTAAAGAATCATGTTGCTGCTGGCTATAACCACGACAGTAAATTCAAAGGGCACTTTTGGTAAATATTTTGTAGTATTTGCTTAAAATCCACAGCTTCAGCAAACATTTCTGCCAGCAATTAATTTACTAGAACATGCTAAAAGCAAATACAAGAGGGATGCAAAACTGAAGTCATAGCAAATGTGTTTTAAAATTGAAATGAATATTCATAGGCAATATTTTGCAGCATTGACTCAATTCTGCTGGCTGGGGACATGCCATCTTCTCCCTCCTTTGCAAGTGGAAGTATTATTTGTGTGTATAATGGTTAAGAATAAGAAGTGCCATTTTTCCTACATTCAGGGGGAAAAAGACTTCCGAGCTGGCTTTGACTCAGCCAAAATATTTCCCTGGTCTTCAGTAGTCATCTACTGCAGAAGAAGAACATATATACACATCTCCTGAGAATCACTACAAAAACAGTGAAATAATTTGCTAGTTTAAGATCATTTCTGCCAGCAGAGAGACTTGAATTAGGGCAACTTTGATCTTAGAATAAATTATGTTCTGAATTGCATAGATCTCCTGCAGATAGTACAGGAGCAAAAGATATGCACCTTCATCTCTCTCTTTTTTTTTT